>CAUYLG010028516.1:0-77270 GCA_963573385.1 Cacajao melanocephalus | reverse complement strand
GGTTGGTAGGCTATTAATTGCTGCCTCAATTTCAGATGTTGTTATTGATCAATTCAGGGATTCAACTTCTTCCTTGTTTAGTCTTGGGAGAGTCTAAGTGTCCAGGAATTTATCCATTTATCCTAGATTTACTGGTTTATTTGCATAGAAGTGTTTGTCATATTCTCTGATGGTAGTTTGTATTTCAGTGGGATTGGTGGTAATATCCCCTTTATCATTTTTATTGCATCTATTTGATGCTTCTTTCTTTTTTTTTTTTTTTATTAGTCTGGCTAGTGGTCTATCTATGTTGCTGATCTTTTCAAAGAACCAGCTCCTGGATTTATTGATTTTTTGAAGGTTTTTTTTTGTGTCTCTATCTCCTTCAGTTCTGCTCTGATATTAGTTATTTCTTGTCTTCTGCTAGCTTTTGAATTTGTTTGATCCTGCTCCTCTAGTTCTTTTAATTGTGACTTTAGGGTGTCAATTTTAGATCTTTCCTTGCTTCTCTGGTGGGCATTTAGTGCTATAAATTTTTCTCTAGACACTGCTTTAAATGTGTCACAGAGATTCTGGTATGTTGTGTCTTCGTTCTTACTGGTTTCAAGGAATAGCTTTATTTCTGCCTTCATTTGATTATTTATCCAGTAGTAATTCAGGAGCAGGTGGTTCAGTTTTCATGTAGTTTTGTGATTTTTGAGTGAGTTTCTTAATCCTGAGTTCTAACTTGATTGCACTGTGGTCTGAGAAACTGTTTGTTAGGATTTCCATTCTTTTGCATTTACTGAGGAGTATCTTTTTCCAATTATGTGTTCAATTTTAGAATAAATGCAATGTGGTGCTGAGAATGTATATTCTGGATTTGGGGTGGAGAGTTCTGTAAATGTCTATTAGGTTCACTTGGTCCTGATCTGCGTTCAAGTCCTGAATATGCTTGTTAATTTTCTGTCTCATTGATCTGTCTAATATTGACAGTGGAGTGTTAGAGTCTCCCACTATTATTGTGAGGCAGTCTAAGTCTCTTTGTAGGTCATTAAGAACTTGCTTTATGTATGTGGGTGCTCCTGTATTGGGTGCATATATATTTAGAATAGTTAGCTCTTCTTGTTGCCTTAATCCTTTTACCAATATGTAATGCCCTTCTTTGTCTCTTTTGATCTTTGTTGGTTTAAAGTCTGTTTTATCAGAGACTAGGATTGCAAACCCTGCTTTTCTTTTGCTCTCCATTTGCTTGGTAAGTCTTCCTCCAACCCTTTACTTTGAGCCTATGTGTGTCTTTGCACGTGAGATGGGTCTCCTGAATACAGCACAGCTGTGGGTCTCAACTCTATCCAATTTGCCGGTCTGTATCTTTTGATTAGGGCATTTAGTCCATTTATATTTAAGGTTAATATTGTTATGTGTGAATTTGATCCTACCATTTTGATGATGCTAGCTGGTTGTTTTGCCCATCAGTTGATGCAGTTGCTTCATAGTGTCAATGGTCTTTACAATTTGATATGTTTTTGCAGTGGCTGGTACTTGTTCCTATCCATGTTTAGTGCTTCCTTCAGGAGCTCTTGTAAGGCAGACCTGGTGGTAACAAAATCTGTCAGCAGTTGCTTGTCCATAAAGGATTTTATTTCTCCTTCACTTATGAAACTTAGTTTGACTGGATATGAAATTCTGAATTGAAAATTCTTTTCTTTAAGGATGTTGAATATTGGTCCCCACTCTCTTCTGGCTTGTATGGTTTCTGTAGAGAGATCCACTGTGAGTCTGATGGGCTTCCCTTTGTGAGTAACCTGACCTGTCTCTCTAGCTGCCCTTAGAATTTTTTCCTTCATTTCAACCCTGGTGAATCTGACAATTATGTGTCCTGGTGTTGCTCTTCTTGAGGAGTATCTTTGTGGTGTTCTCGCTATTTCCTGAAGTTGAATGTTAGCCGGCCTTGCTAGGTTGGGGAAGTTCTCTGGATAATATGCTGAAGAGTGTTTTCCAGCTTGGTTTCATTCTCCCAATCACTTTCAGGCACACCAGTCATACATAGATTTGGTCTTTTCACATAATCCCATATTTCTTTGGAGGCTTTGTTAATTTCTTTTTACTCTGTTTTCTCTAATCTTGCCTTCTCAATTTATTTCATTGAGTTGATCTTCAATCTCTGATATCCTTTCTTTTGCTTGATCTATTCAGCTATTGAAACTTGTGTATGCTTCACGAAGTTCTTCTGCTGTGTTTTTCAGCTCCAGCAAGTCATTTATGTTCTACCCTATGCTGTTTATTCTAGTTAGCATTTTGTCTAACCTTTTTTCAAGATTCTTAGCTTCCTTGCATTGGGTTAGAACATGCTCCTTTAGCTCAAAGAAGTTTGTTATTACCCAAACATCTGCAGTCTGCTTCTGTCAATTCATCAAATTCATTATCCATCCACTTTTGTTTCCTTGCTGGTGAGGAGTTGTGATCCCTTGGAGGAGTAGAGGCATTCTGGGTTTTGGAGATTTTAGCCTTTTTGCATTGGTTACTTCCCATCTTCATAGATCTATCTACCTTTGGTCTTTGAAGTTTGTGACCTTTGGATAGGGTCTCTGAGTGGATGTCTTTTCTGTTGATGTTGAAACTATTTCTTTCTGCTTGTTAGTTTTCCTTCTAACAGGACTCTCTGCTCCATGTCTGCTGGAGTTTGCTAGAGGTCCAATCCAGACCTTGCTTGCCTGAGAATCACCAGCAGGGGCTGCAGAATAGCAAAGATTGCTGCCTGTTCCCTCCTCTGGTAGTCTTGTCCAGAAGGATACATGCCAGATGCCAGCCAGAGCTCTTCTGTATGAGGTGTCCATCAGCTCCTGCTGGGAGGTGTCTCCAGGCAGGATATACAGAAGTCAGAGTGTCACTCGAGGAGGCAGTCTGTCCCATATCAGATCTCGAACACTGTGCTGGAAGATCCATTGCTCCTTTCAGAGCTGCCTGGCAGAGACACTTAAGTCTGCTGAAGCTGAACCCAAAACCACCTTTTTTCCCAGGTGCTCTGTCCCAGGAAGATGAGGCCTCCATTCATAAGGCCCTGACAGTCTGTTGCCTTTTTTCAGAGATGCCCTGCCCAGCAAGAAGGGAGTTTAATGACAGTCTGCCTGCAAAGGCCTTGCTGGGCTGCCGTGAGTTCTGCCCAATTGCTGTGTAAATTTCCTGGTGACTTTGTTGACACAAGTGAGGTTAAAATTGCCTACCCAAGCCTTAGCAATGGCAGACACCCCTCACCCCACCAAGCTCAAATGTCCCAGGTTGAGCTCAGATTGCTGTGCTGGCTGTGAGAATTTCAAGCCAGTGGATCTTAGCTTGCTGGTCTTCATGGAGGTAGGACCCACTGAACCAGATCACTAGGCTCCCTGGCTTAAGCCCCCTTCTTCAGGGGATTGAGCGATTCCATCTCATTGGCATTCCAGGAGCCATTGGGATATGAGAAAAAAAAAATTGCTGCAGCTAAAACAGTCACCCAGTTTTGTGCTGGAGACCCAGGGCGCTTATGTTATGGGCACCACAGGGAATCTCTTGGTCTGAGTGTTGTTAGACTGTGGGAAAAGCACGGTATCTGAGCCAGAATACCAGAGTGTCAGGAAAAGTCCTTAATGGCTTCCTTTGGCTAGGAGAGGGAGTTCTCCAGCCCCCTGTGCTTCCCGGGTGAGGCAAAGCCCCACTTTGCTTTGGCTCACCCCCCTGGGCTGCACCCACTGTCCAACCAGTTCCAATGAAATGAGCCTGGTACCTCAGTTGGAAATGTGGAGATCACCCACCTTCTGTGTTGTGCACACTGGGAACTGCACACCAGAGCTGTTCCTATTAGGACACCTTGGTGGAAATCCCTGTTATTGAGTTTTAAGAGTTCTCTTTATATTCTGGATACTAGGTGCTTATCAGATATATGATGTGTAATATTTTATCCCATTCTGTTTTTTTATTCTCTTGACAGTGTCCCTTAATGCACAAAGAGTTTCAATTTTGATGCAGTCCAGTTTATTTACTTTTGCTTTTGTTGCTGGTGCTTTTCATGTCAGAGCTAAGAATCTAATAGCAAGACCTCCTATCCATGAACACAAGCTATATATACATTTATGTAGTTCCTCTTTAATTTTTTTAAGCAATGCTTTGTAGTTTTCAGTGTTTAAGCCTTACATGTCCATGGTTAAATTTATTCCTAAGTATTTTATTCTTTTTGATACAATTATAAATGGAATTTTAAAAATTTTTATTTTTTAGAAAGTGGATTTCTAACATGTAGAAACACAGTTGATTTCTGTTTTTTTATCTTGTATCCTGCAAATTTATTAAATTCTTTTATTAGTTCTCCTAGTCTTTTTAGATACAATATTAAGTCTCTAGGATTATATGAAGATAATTGTTTATTTTATTCAGTTTTCAATATTTATCTTTATTTAAGTTTATATACTCAATTCAAAATATCATCAATTTTTAAATTTTAAAATATTTGTACTTCTAAGAGGTATGTTTATTTGTGAGTGGCTTAGAATTTGGAAAACACTTCTTTACGTTTTCCTCCACTTTTATTTTAGGTTCAAGAGTACATGTTCATGTTTGTTACATGTCTAAACTGTGTGCTGCTAAGGCTTGGTGTACGAATGATCCCATAATCCAAGTAGTGAGCATACTGTGAAGCTGTAAAAAAAGAATGAAATAATGTCCTTTGCAGCAACATGAATGCAGTTGGAGGCTGTTATTGTAAGGAAACTAACATGGGAACAGAAAACCAAATGTCACATGTTCTCACTTATGAGTGGCAGTCAAATGTTGAATACACGTGGACACAAAGATGAACAATGGACACTGGGGACTGCTTGTGGGGAAGGGTGGAAGGGGGTTATGGGTAGGAAGGCTATGTATGATATACAAGATTATTTCATCCACGAATGAATATAATTTTCTTCTTTCCTTTTCTTGACTAACTATTCTGGCAAAAACCTCCATTGCAAGGCTCAATAGAAGTGGCAAAGGCATATATTTTTGTCATGTTCCTAATCTTAGGGGGTAAACAGACTTTAGCCACTAAAAATGATGTTTGAGGGGGTTTTGTAGCCACCCTTTATTGGGTTTAGGAAGTTTTCTTCTATTCCTAGTTTGTTGAGTGTTTTTATCATGAAAAGGTATGGGCTTTTTCAATTCAGCATGTCCTTAAGTACCAGTTTAATTCAATGTTGTTTCATTATAATATTGATGAGAAAAAAATCAATTCCCAACAGGGCCACTGTCTTTGTGGACTTTACACATTCTCTCCCTGTCTGCATGGATTTTCTCCAGGTAGTCCAGTTACCTCCCCATCCCTAAGATGTGTATGTGTGCAAATTGGTGTGTCTAAATGGCCCCAGCTTGCATAAGTGTGGGAGTGTGGGAGTGTATCCTGTGATGGGATTGTGCCCTGTCCAAAACTGGCTCCTGCTCTGCACCCTAGGTTATAAAGAATAGGCTTCCATCTCCTACCACCCACCACACTGAACTGGAATAGTGGGTAGAGAAATGAATTAATGAATACAAATTATTGAAAATAAAAATTTATAAAATAGATGATAATCATACAAATACATGACAATAAACAAAGAGGTATGAAAACTCTCAGTGAGCCCACCACATTTTATTGTTGAACCACATGGTGCTAGGAAGTGCCTCTTAAAATTTTTACTTTGCAAATATTTATTTCTTGACTTAATCCAACACCATGACAACTGCCATCACTCACTGATTCACCAGGAGTTGAGTAATTATCTTGTTTTTATTAACTTTTCTTACATGTATGTATAGCTCACATTTATTTCAGTGTTTTTTCCCCAACTTTTAAATTCAGAGGTACATGTGCAGGATGTGCAGGTTTATTACACAGGTAAATATGTGCCATTGTGGTTTGCTACACAGATCATCCAATTATCTAGGTATTAAGCCCAGCAACCATTAACTATCCTTCCTGATGCTTCCTCCGCCCCTATCCCCTACCTTCTGACAGGTCTCAATGTGTGTTGTTCCAATGCATATGTCCATGTGTTCTGATCATTCAGCTCCCACTTATAAGTGAGAACATGCAATATTTGGTTTCTGTTCCTGTGTTAGTTTGCTGAGGATAGTGGCCTCCAGCTCCATCTAGGTACCAGCAAAGGACATGATCTCATTCCTTTTTATGACTGCATAGTATTTCATGATATATATGTGTGTGTGTGTGTGTGTGTGTGTGTGTGTGTGTGTATCTCACATTTTCTTTATCCAGTCTATCATATCATTATCAGGCATTTCGGTTGATTCCATGTCATTGCTATTGTGAATAGTGCTGCGATGAACATATGTGTGCATGTATCTTTATAATAGAATTATGCATATTCCTTTGGGTATATACCCAGTAATAGGATTGCTGGGTCAACCTCTAGGTATTCAAGGAATTGCCATGCCATCTTCCACAATGATTGAACTAATTTACACCCCCACCAACAGTGCAAAGGTGTTCCTTTTCCTCCACAACCTTGCCAGCATCTGTTGTCGACTTTTTAATAACAGCTATTCTGACTGCTGTGGGATAGTATCTCATTTCAGTTTTGATTTGGATTTCTCTAATGATCAGTACCACTGAGCTTTTTTTTTTCATGTGTTTCTTGGCTTCATGTATGGTTTTTTGTTTGTTTTTTTGTTTTTTTGTTTTTTTTTTTTTGAGAATTGCCTGTTCATGTCCTTTGCACACTTTTTTAATGGAGTTGTTTCTTTGTTTCCTTGTAAATTTAAGTGTCTTGTAGATGCTGGATGTTAGACCTTTGTTAAATGGATAAATTGCAAGAAGTTTTTCCCATTCTGTAGGTTGTCTGTTCACTCTGATGATAGCTTCTTTTGCCGTGCAGAGCTCTTTGGTTTAAATAGATCCCATTTGTCAAATTTTGCTTTTGTTGAAATTACTTCTGGCATCTTTATCATGAAATTTCTGCCCATGCCTATGACCTGAATGGTATTGCCTAGATGTTATTCTAGGGTTTTTATAGTTTTTGGTTTCACATTTAATTCTTTAATAATCTATCTTGAGTTTATTTTTATATATGGTGTAAGGAAGGGATCCAGCTTCAATTTTCTGCTATGGCTAGCCAGTTGTCCCAGCACCATTCATTAAACAGGTAGTCCTTTCCCCATTGCTTGTTTGGTCAGGTTTGGCAAAGATCAGCTGGTTGTAGGTGTGCAGTCTTATTTCTGGGCTTTCTATTCTGATTCACTGGTCTGTGTCTGTTCTTGTACCAGTACCATGCTGTTTTGGTTTCTGTAGCCTTATAATATGGTTTGAAGTCACAAAGCATGATGCCTCCAGCTTTGTTCTTTTTGCTTAGAATTGTCTTGTCTATTCAGGCTATTTTTTTGGTTCCACATAAATTTTAAAATATATTTTTTTCTAATTCTGTGAAGAATGTCAATGTAGTTTTATGGGAATCACATTGATCTAAAAATTACTTCAGGCAGTATGGCCATTTTCATGATATTCATTGTGTCAAGTTGATTGAATTGAAGAGTGCAAAGTATTGTTTCTGGGTGCATCTGGGTGTTTCTGGGTGTTGCCGGAAGAAATTAACATTTGGGTCAGTAGACTGGGAGAGAAAGACCCACCCTCAGGAAAACCTACCCACAATGTTGGTGGGCACCACTCAATTGGCTGCCAGCATGGTTAGAAAAAACAGACAGGATAAGGTGAATGAAGCTGACTTTCTGAGTCTCCTGGGCTTTATCTTTCTCCTGTTCTGGATGCATTCTACCCTTGAACAACAGACTTCCAGTTCTTCAGCTTTGGGACTCTTGGATTTACACCAATGGTTTGTGAGGGACTCTCAGGCCTTTGGCCACGACTGAAGGCTGCACTGTCAGCTTCCCTATTTTTTAGGTTTTGGGACTTGGATTGATCTACTACTTGCTTCCTTGCTCCTCAACTTGTGGGATGGCCTATCATGGGACTTCACCTTATGATTGTGCAAGTAAATTCTCTTTAGTAAACTCCCATTCATATATACATACATCCTATTAGTTCTGTTATTCTTTTTGTGGCAATTGTAAATGAGAATTCGTTCATGATTTGGCTCTCTGCTTGCCTGTTGTTGGAATAGAGAAATGCTAACAATTTTTACACATTGATTTTTTTTTATCCTGAGACTTTGCTGAAGTTGCTTATCAGCTTAAGTAGCTTTTTGGTTGAAACTATGGAATTTTCTAAATATAGCATTATGTCATCTAAGACAGAGTTTGACTTCCTCTCTTCGTATTTAAAAACTCTTTATTTTTTAAGTGATTTCAAATCACTCTCATCTTCAATGTAAAGCTATATCCAGCTGATACATTTGGTCAACTCTAAAGATACTCTAATGTAGTTGAAAAGAGATGCTTCCTGGAGTAGGCTAATAGAAAAAGCCAACTTTCAGGAAACCTTGTCAATGGACATGAAGTTTTAAACAAAATTATTGATTCATATGCAGGACCAAAATGCACATGTTGAGGGGACATAAAGTTCTGTTTTTTAATGAATAAGTGGAAGATATCTTTACTAATTCTTCCCTATGAAATCTTTACTCCGTATAACACTATTTAATGAAGTCCTTGAAAATCCAACCCTTTATCCTGCATGGTCTATGCAATTACTTAAGAAAATAAGAATATTTGGATAGTAAATCCTTCTGGAGAAGTACCATGCATTATATAATAAATTTTATAAAGAAATGTGCATTATTTTATAAATTAAATGTATCATGCATATGAAAAATAGCCTAGTCATTTTTATGTGCCAAATAAAACTAGCTGGTTTCTTCAGATTATTTAGTAGTTTACAAACAATGATCCATCTTAATGTTTCTCAAATGTGTTCCAATGATAGCAACATCATGAGACTCATCAAAATATTACAATGTTTGTGCAGCACTTTGAAATCTTGCTATTTATTTCCTTAATACAAACCAGAAACTACTTTCTTAGCAAAAGAAACAAAAACAAAAAGCACTAAAATTATATTATATATATGTAATAGTCATAATCATTAGGATACACCCTTTGAAAAGAAAAATAAATTATGAAATCTATGTTAAGCTGTTTTCACGTTTTTCTATATTTACTCATTTGCTACTTCTAACTCTGTTGATTATCATATTAGTTATGAAAAAAATAAGAAAATTGATATCATTCAATTTTAGCCTCAGAACATTTTGTTTCAACTTACAGAATGCCAGAGTGCTCTTGCTTGGTTTCACAGTCAATGGTAAGAAGTGGAAATCCTTTTCAGGTTTACTATAATCACTGGGGTTTTCTTAAGATTTTATTTTATTTCAGTTTTCTTACTGCAGTGAAGTTAAGGGAGTTAAGCATGAGTTTACATATAAAGGTTATACTAAGAAATACCATAGGAGAATAGTGGCCAGTTTTTTTCTTACTCCTGTACTAGCAGAAAGACTTTTGGTAAACTGTATACCTCTGTGCACATTTTTAACTAACAAAACAACTAAGAAACTGAGAAAACAACTAAGATGTTTTCTGATAAGCTTAAATACTTGCAAACAATATATTTCTGGTATATTTAAATATTGACATGTAAATAAAACTGTTAAATCTTTCTTTTAAATATATCCAAAAAGATATATATATCATTGTTTGTTTTAATAAATATTTGAATTAGCTCTTTTATAAGAGTCAAAAATTTTACAATGCTTCCTTTTCTGCTTGAAAACTTTTAAAGATTAGCAAGACCAATTCTCCCCCCAGATTGGGGTCAGTCTTTGCTTACTTGGGTAGACTTGTTTTCCAGAGATTGTGTCAAAAGCCCTACTGTCTTGTAGGGTTCTTACTCCTAGCCATAAGTACAGGTCCAGGAATATGTAATTGGTCTACCCTCAGTGAAAGCTGAGAGAAATTGCAAACAGAGAAAGGCAAAAAATGGATGAAAGGCCTGCAGAGGAATCAATCAATTTACAGGAAAATTAGAGACTTCACATCCATGACATGCTTTTGTGTGTGTATTATAAATTACTTATGCTCGTTCCCAATGTCATGAAGGTACTTCTGAACATGAAGAAGCAACATACTTAAAGCATGGTTAAAACATTCATTTGCAAATGTATGCTTTCAGGGAAAAACAAAAGCTTCTTAGTCATGAAAACTTGATTTCTGAAAGCCCTGCCCAGGGTCCTCTAATTTGCCCTTACTCTTCCATGTTCAAGGAGTCAAGACAATTGTGAGACACAGTAGAGATTTAGAAAATGTCTCTGAGGCACAGCTCTGAAAAGGACACAAGAGGGCTTCTCATGAGTTTGCCTATTTCCTTCTGCAAGTTCAAAGACAGAGGCCAATTAAATCCAGTGATTCAAACCTAACAGTTTGGATTAACAGCCTTGAATCTCTGTGCCATCAGTGTCCCAGGCAGAGGAACCAGGTGAGAATACTCCACCAAACTGACCTGAGTCTAGCTAGGAACATGAGTGTTTATCAGAAGCAAACAAAAGTCGCTAAGGGAGTTCCAACCCACTCTGTAGACCTGAAAAGTTGTATCCCAACCTAAAACTCTAGATATTTCTAGATCAAACCTCATAGTGTGTTGGGGGCTGTATGTGTAAAGCCATTTTATATCTTCTGTTCATTTTGGAAAAAGCATAAAATATATTAAAACTGTAGAATTGATTTACTTTGTTTTTTTCTAACAAGCATTCTGTGCCATGGGTTGTAATTAATCTGACAATCTGTCTCTTATTTTCTGTCCTTTGCGAAGTGAGGCTGCTTGTGAACCTCTATTGTTAAGGTATTCAATGACATAATTTTCTCTTTTGCTGAGAGGTAAGTTTCTATTAAGATAAAAAATTGAAGAGACAAAAAATTCTTTTGTAGGAAACTTGGAAATATGCAAGTCAGTTAAGTGACAGACACAGCAAAGAAGTCAGAAGAACATCATTATTCATTTGTTGAACAAATACATATTAAGTTCCAGGTTCTCTTCTAAACAGAGCAGACAGAGCAGTAAACAAATGAGACCGAAATAGTTGCACTTATGCAGCTTATATCATAGTGGGGAAAGACAATAAACACACACACATATTAAATTATTTAAAATATAAAAGGTATTTGAGCTATGAAGAAAAACAAAGTAGGGAAAAGGGACAGAAAGGGTAGATGGGGAAAGGAGGTAGATTAGTTTTCTACCGCTAGGTAACAAATTATCACAAACGTAGTGGCTTAAAACAACACCTATGGTCCAGCCCCAACTTCAATGTGTGCTTTGCTCAAAATCTTACAAAAATACAATCGAAAAGTCAGCCAGATCTGGTTTCATCTGAGGCTCAGGTTCCTCTTCTAAGCTCACGTAGTTGTTAGCAGAATGCATTTCCTCACAACTGTAGAACTCAGGGCAGGATGCTTCTACACAGCCAGAAGAAAAGATTCTCTGTAGTGTAGAGTCTCTGAGCTCTGGGAAGATCAAGGCACTCTTTTAAATGAGTCACCTGATTAGATTAGGTCCACTAGTATAATCTCCATCTTTATTAACTTAAAGTCAAACTTATTTGGGCTCTTAATTATATCTGAAAAGTTCTTTTCGCCTTTTCCATATAAGGTAACATTATCATGGAAGTACTATCCTATCTCTTTTGCCATATTTTTTCAGTTAGATGCAAGTCACAGGTCTGCCCTCAAAAGGAGGGGTTTACAAGGGTGCAATTCATTTGAGGCCAGCCTAGAGTACACCTGTCACCAGAGTTTATAGGAGTCTTCAGCAAAATCAGCAGAGAGAGCAAGTGGATATTTAAGGGAAATGTATTACTGACAGAGGAGAAACAAGTGCATAGTTCCAAAAGTAGGCATATGCCTGGGAATTTAAACTTCAAACAAGGAGTCCAGTGTCGGCAATCCACAAGGACAGTGGGGAGGTAGTCCATAGTGGGAACAGGATGTCAGATTTTACAGAGCTGTGAAGAACATTATAGAGATATTCTATATTTTACATTTTCAACACTTTCATGAAGTCTCACTCTTTCAGCAAATCTAGGGGACAAATAAAAAGAAATAAAAGGTATTTATGTACTTTTGTGACACTATCAAGTGTCACAAAAAAGCACAAGATGTGATTATTTGTTCTCATCTTAGAGAATTTGAGCTCAACATTGACATAGCTGCATGTTGCTTTTCAGCAAAGAACAAGGTCACTTTACTATACTGGGGCTCTCGACTTTGTCATTTACAGTTAGAATAAAATGGAACTGCCTCCTGAATAAAGCCATGGTAATAATATGTAACTAAGGAAAATCATTTAATTCAAGAGAAGAGGCAAAGCTTTGGGATCTACATCTTAAAGAAAATGAAAAGGGAGATGTATAGCTGAAGTAAACAGAAAGTAGAGGCAAAAATAAAACCAGTTCCAGAAGATACCATGTTAAGTGAAATAATCCAGGTACAGAAAGACAAATATTGCATGTTCACACTTATATGTGGGAGTTTTTAAAAAATTAATTCATGAAAGTGGAGAGGGCAATGATGATTTCCAGAGGCTAGAAAGGGTAGAGGGAAGGAGAGCATAAAATGGAATTAGTTAATGGGTACAAAAATAACAATTAGAATGAATAAGACTTAGTAACACAACAGGGTGACTATAGTTAATAATTTATTTTATGCTTTAAAATAACTAAACATGTAGAATTGGAGTGTTCTTAATACAAAGAAATGATAAATGCTTGAGGTGATAGATACCCCAATTACCCTGATTTGATCATTACACATTATATGCTTGTATCACAATATCACATGTACCCCATAAATATATACAACTATCATGTACCCATAATAATTAACATAAAAATTTTAAAAATAAAACCAGTTCCTGGAATGGCTGGGATTAGAATATCATTCTCTGTCAAGTTCTCTGCTTCAACTCTCCCTTTCCCCTTTATTGGAAACAATTGTTTAATGAAAACAAGATTAAGCAATGACTGTAGTACAGATTGGCATTTGCAAATCTATCCATAACTGCTTTTCCACTTTAATATTTTTAATTAAAAGTTGTCATTTTGCTTTGAGGTGAACAGAATATGAGTTATTCCTCACCAGATAAGGCTCATGTCCCAAATCCTACCCACCTATTTTCTCCACTGGGAGAGGGGAGTCGATGACATGGTGCTCTACATGAGAATGTAAGGCAGCAAAATGCTCCCAGAAAGGTCATAACATTCTCTTTTAAAGGGCATGCCATCAAGAAGATACCACACCTTATTTCATTACTATTTGAATTCTGAAAGGGCTGCCTATGCTTCTGTTATAGGACCAACTGGTTTGCCTGCTGTGCAGTAGCATACCAATACACTGAGAGAGCAGGGTTTACAGCAGGAGTTTCATGATCACAGGGCACTGAGCAAGGAGATCAGAAGTGACTCTCAAATTTCCCCAAGGAGTTCTGGGCTGGTATTTTTAAGGGGATTGTGGATTTTTAAGGAGATGTAAAATTGAGGTCATTGATTGGTTGGAGTTAGGAGCATGAAAACATCGGGTTGTGAAAACTACATTCTTTGGTGAGTCACCTTCCTCTTTGGCCCTTCAGACCAACGGATGTCAGTAGTTTCACTGTTACGTAGGACATGAAAGAATGTCTCAAAGGGAAAATAACATTTTACAAAGTTCGACTTGTTATCTATAGAGCAGTTAAAAGGAACTATAAGCTCCTAACAGAGTCTACGTGATTCTGAGGCAATAGGCAAACAACTATGAGGAGGCAGGTCAGAGAACAAGCTGACCTAATGATTAATGCTGAATGTACTGCAAGCTTAATTTATTTTTGTTTTCCCCCTCCCTTCTTCCCTGGTTAGCTTTATAAAGTTTATAGGGATGGTTTCAGTTCCTCTAATTTGGCAGTGCAAAATGTTTAGATTTTATGAAGCACATTACAATTTTAGGATTCTTTCTATCAGGGCTAAAAACGAGGAAGGGGAGTGCTTAGCTAGAAACATACCTGCTCATAATCTTGCCTCTCATCCTACAAGTGAGCACTCAAATAATACCCTCAAACAATGTTGCCAAAGGTAACTCCTACAAAATAAAGAGCTTTGTTTTCACATACTTCTATTGACACAGATTCAATGAGCTTAAATAAACTAATTAGTGAACTCCAATTGTAGTGAGGATAAATAGTATCTCCAATTCATAGAAGCCATGCAAAAATAAACTCTTCAGGTTTTTCCTTTTAAAAAACAAATCTCCTAACCAAGTGCTGGAGAACTCTCCCTTTTCTTTGAGGAAAGGGAAATTCGGGAGGAGCTTCTCAATACACCCAAGAAACAACTGATGACTGAGGAGTGGGATTAGCCTTTCTTAATACTCTCCAAATATTCCCTAGACATATCAGATCATCATATTGAGATGATAAAGTTCTTTATTCAAAGATTGGGTAGCTTTCAAAATGCATATAGTATGTGAAGAAAAAAAAACTTGTAACTCTGTCTACCTGTGGGAGAAATGAAGTCATTTACCAGTTTGTATCTTATATGTTTTGCTCCTATCTCTGTCTCTTCTCTCCTTCCAATCTTCCCTTCTTGTTCTCCAGTCCAGCATCTCACCACTTATCCTCAGGAAACTCCATCTTTCCCCATCAAAGGCCCTTTGTGTATATTACCAACGGTCACCTCAGGCCCTTTGTGTATATTACCAACTTTGGTGCCCCAAGATAGGGCTAGATGCAAACAACACTACTCAAGGCCTTTAGGTAAATGTTTGAATTTCACTCCTGGCTGATTTTCCCTCTATCCTAGTTAAGAGGTAAGTACACTTACCTAAGACAAGAGTTAACAACCTTTTTTTCTTTAAAGGGCCATGGAGTAAACATTTTTGTCTTTGCAGTCCATGTGGTCTATGTGCTGGTTTCCAATCAAATGTTTTATCAAAACAGGTGGCAGGAGGGTACTAGTTTGCTGATCCCTATTTTCTTTTTCAGTTACGCAGACTCATCGCATATTCTAATATGCTACTTCCTCTGTTGACATAACTTTACTTTTGTCCATTTTCCTCACATACCCATCCCCTAAACATGCAAAACAAAAATAATGAAGAGAAGAATTTGATTATTTTACAGATCAGGCTCCCATCCCAAAGCCTCCATTTAAATTTATGTTTATCATCTTCCAAAATTCTAATTTCTACCCCAGTGGTTCTTGAAGTCATATCTGAAAAACACTAGAAGTTTATGAGACTCTTTTAAGCAGTCCACAGTGTCAAAACTATTTTGATAATTGTACTAGGATGTTATTTGTCTTTTTTCTGTGTTGACATTTGCACTGATAGGACAAAATTAATGGTGGGTAGAATTGGTGTCACCACAAATCAAGGAAGGGCCAGTTTAAACTCAGTTGAAACAAACAAACAAAAAAAGGCCAATTTCAGTTTAAAATGTCCTTGATGAGCCAATAAATAAATATTAATTTAATTAAATCTTAACCATTCAGTACTTCTCTCTTTAATAGTCTGCATGACAAAATGGAAACTGCACATAAAGCATTTTTCACCGCATCCCAAAGTACAAAAATTGCCTCTGGGAAAAGCTCTTGCATGGTGGTTTGAGCTGCAAGCTGAACAAGCCTCTTTTCTCATAGAACACCATTTTTATGTGTAGGAATCCTGGCAGACAAACCATGGTTCTTCAGACTTGAGTATCTGGTAGACATTTTCTCAAAAATGAAATAAGCCAGTCACTTAAAGGGAAACAACTAATAGTAATCCAATGCCAATGACAAAAGTCTCATCTTTAAAGAAAAAATTAAATTATAGAAAGCTTGTACCAATCACTAGGAGATTAACAGTTTCTCAATATTGAAAAATGCTTCTGATAAGATTGGTAATAATATTAACAAACACTGGAAGTATTCCCTTTGAAAACTGGCACAAAACAAGGATGCCCTCTCTCACCACTCCTATTCAACATAGTATTGGAAGTTGTGGCCAGGGCAATCAGGCAAGAGAAAGAAATACAGAGTATTCAAATAGGAAGAGAGAAAGTCAATTTGTCTATGTTTGCAGACGACATGATTGTATATTTAGAAAACCCCATCATCTCAGCCCAAAAACTCCTTAAGCTGATAAGCAATTCAGCAGTTTCAGGATATAAAATCAATGTGCAAAAATGACAAGCATTCCTATAAACCAACAATAGACAAGCAGAGCCCCAAATCATGAATGAACTCCCATTCACAATTGCTACAAAGAGAGTAAGATACCTAGGAATACAGCTAACAAGAGATGGGAAGAAGAAATAAGAGAGGACACAAACAAATAAAAAACATTTCATCTTCATGGATAGGAAGAATCAATATCATGAAAATGATCTTACTGCCCAAAGTAATTTATAGATTCAGTGCTATTCCCATTAAACTACCATTGACATTTTTCACAGAATTAGAAGAAACTACTTTAAATTTCACATGGATTCAAAAAAAGAGCCCATATAGACAAGCAATCATAAGCAAAAAAGAACAAAGCTGGAGGCATCATGTTACCTGACTTCAAACTATACTACAAAGATATAGTAACCAAAACAGCATGGTACTGGTATGAAAACAGACATATAGACAAATGGAACAGAACAGAGATCACAGAAATAACACCACACATCTACAACCATCTGGTTTTTGACAAACCTAACAAAAACAAGAAATAGGGAAAGGATTCCCTATTTAATTAATTGTGCTGGGAAAACTGGCTAGCCATATGCAGAAAAGTGAAACTGGACCCCTTCCTTATACCTTATACAAAACTGAATTCAAGATCGATAAAAGACTTAAATATAAAGCCCCAAACCATAAAAATCCTAGAAGAACACCTAAGCAATACCATGCAGGACATAGGCCTGAGGAAAGACTTCATGATGAAAATGACAAAAGCAATTGCAACAAGAGCCAAAATTGACAAATGGAATCTAGTTAAACTGAGGAGCTTTTGTGCAGCAAAAGAAACTATCATCAGAGTGAACAGGCAACCTACAGAGTGGGAGAGAAATTTTGCAATCTACTCATCTGACAAAGGTCTAATATTCAGAATCTACAAGGCACTTAAACAAATTTACAAGAAAAAAACAAACATCAAAAAGTGGGCAAAGGATATAAACAGACTTCTCAAAAGAAGACATTTGGCTGGGTGCAGTGGCTCATGCCTGTAAGCCCAGCACTTTAGGACGCTGAGGTGGGCAGATCAAAAGGTCAGGTGTTTGAGATTACCTGGCTAATATGATGAAACCCCGTCTGTACTAAAAATACAAAAATTAGCCAGGCATGGTGGCAGGTGCCTGTAATCCCAGCTACTCAGGAGGCTGAGGTAGGAAAATTGCTTCAACCCCAGAGGTGGAGGTTGCGGTGACCTGAGATCAAGCCACTGTACTCCAGCCTGGGTGACAGAGCAAGACTCCAAAAAAAAAAGAAAAAAGAAAAAAGAAGAAGAAGAAGACATTAATTTGGCCAGCAAACATGAAAAAAAAAAAGCTCAACATCACTGATTATTAGAAAAATGCAAATCAAAGCTACAATGAGACACCATTTTACACCAGTCAAAATGGCAAATATCAAAAAGTCAAAAATAATCGATGCTGGCAAGGCTTTGGAGAAACAGGAATGCTTTTACACTATTGGTGGGAATGTAAATTAGTTCAGCCATTCTGGAAGACAGTGTGGTGATTCCTCAAGGATCTGGAACCAGAAATACCATTTGACCCAGGATTCCCATTACAGGGTATATACTCAAAGGAATATAAATCATTCTACCATAAAGACACATTGCATGTATGTTTACTGTAGTACTACTTACAATAGCAAAAACATGGAACCAACGCAAATGCCCATCAATGATAGACTGGATAAAGAAAATATCATACATATACACCATGAAATGCCATGCAGCCATAAAAAGAATGAGATCATGTCCTTTGCAGGGACATGAATGAAGCTGGAAGCAATCATCCTCAGCAAACCAGCACAGGAACAGAAAACCAAACACTGCATGTTTTCACTCATAAGTGAGAAGACAGAAAGGGGAACAGCACACACCATGCCCAGTTTGCTGGGGTGGGAGGTGAAGGGAGGGAGAGTGTTAAGACAAATAGCTAATACATACAGGGCTTAAAACCTAAGTGACATGTTGATAGGTGCAGAAAACCACCATGACACGTGTATACCTGTGTAACAAGCCTACACATTCTGCATTTGTATCCCAGAACTTAAAGTAACATTTTAAAAATCCTCACCACTGAGGGCTACGGTGTTCTGTGTCTCTAAGTGGACATGAAAGGCAGTCTAGGCCATAAAGACTGCAACTCTTAGGCGACTCCTAATGTTGAACTGGGACAAGAGACAGTGGACTGGGGTGTTGGGGGGAGATGCAACCTGCTGAGACACCAGCTGGGGCAGCTAAGGGGGTGCTGGTATCACTCCTCCCCCAATCCGAGGCTGCACAGCTCACAACTTCTAAACAGACCTCTTCTTTCCACTTAAAGAGAGGAGAAAGAACAGTAGGGAGGACTTTGTTTTGCATCTTGGATACCAGCTCAGCCAAAGCAGGATATGGCACCAGTCAGAGTTATCAGACTCCCATTCCAGGCATTTCTAGATACAACTTGGGCCAGAAAGGAACTGGCTTCCTTGAAGGAAAGGACCTAGGTCTGACAGCATTCATCATTTTCTAACTCAAGAGTCCTTGGGCACTGAATAAGCAGCAGCAATACCCAGGCACTATGTTGAGGGCTTTGAGTGAGCCTCTGAGACTTGCTGGCTTCAGGTGAGACTCAGCAGAGTTTCAGCTGTAATGACTATGAGGTAAAACTCCTGCTGCTTGGGAAAATCAGAGGGAAAAGCAAAAGAGAACTTTATCCTGCAACTTAGGTACTAGTACAGCCACAGCAGGGTAGAGCACCAAGAGGGCCCTTGGGATTCTTGATTCCAGGAATTGAATGTTGGATGGCATTTCTAGACCTGCCCTGGGCCAGAGCAGAGCCCACTGTCCTGAAGCTGAATCCCAGGCCAGGCAGCATTCACCATAGGCTGACTTAACAGACCTTAGCCTTAAGGAAACATTGGCAGTGGTCTGGCAGTATTTCCCATTGTCTATGGTGGTGGGGGCTAAGGGGTGAGGCTTCTCTGCCTTGGGAAATTGGAGGGAACAGTAGGAAGGACTGTGTCTTGTGAATTGAGTGCCAGTTCAGCTGCAATGCAATAGAACATCAGGTAGAGTTCTAAGATTTTTATTCTAGTGCCTGACTCCCAGATGGCACCTCTGGACCCACCCAAGATTTGGGAGAACTCCCCAAACTAAAGAGAACATAGGCCTTCCTGGCTTTGTTGTCTGCTTATTATAGAGCCCCAGAGACTTGACAAACATAGTCAGTAGCTAGATGGTGGTTACTGCAGGCCTTGGGTGAGATACAGTGCTGTACCGGCTTCAGGTCTGATCCAGCACAGTCACAGCAGTAGTGGGCACAGGGGTGATTGTGTCACTCCACCCCTAGCTTTATGTGGCCTATAACAGAGAGAGAGAGAGAGAGAGAGACAGAGAGAGAGACAGAGAGAGAGACAGAGAGAGAGACTTCAGTTGTTTAGGCAAAAGTAAGGGAAGAGAACAAAAGTCTCTGCCTAGTCATCCAGAGAATTTTCCTGAATCTTTTCCATGACCATCAAGGTGGTTTCTCTACAAGTCTCCAAGAACCACAGTGTTGCTGAGCTTTTGAGATGCTTCCTAAAGCAGATATAGGTTAATTCACAACACTCAAGTCTTACTGAATATCTGGAAAGCCTTCCCAATAAGGACAAATACAAATAAGCCCAGCCTGTGAAGACTACAATAAATACCTACCTCTTCAATGTCCAGACACTGAAAAATATCTACTAGCATCAGGACCATCCAAGAAAACATGACCTTTCCAATAAACTAAATAAGGCATTCATGACAAATCCTGGAGAATTACGTGACATTTCAGAGAATTTGAAATATCTGTGTTGAGGAAACTCAAAATAATTCAAATTAACACAGAAGAAATTCAGAATTCTATTGGACAAATTTAACAAAGAGATTAAAATAATTTAAAAGAATCAAGCAGAAATTCTGGAGCTGAAAAATACAATTGGCATACTGAAGAATATATCAGAGTCATTAAATAGCAGAATGAGTCAAGCAGAAGAAAGAATTAGTGAGCTTGCAGACAGACTATTTGAAAATACATGGTCAGAGAAGACAAAAGAAAAAAGGATAAAAGACAATAAAGCACACCTACAGAATCTAGAAAATAGCCTCAAAATGGCAGATCTAAGAGTATTGCCTCAAATAGGAGGTAGGGAAAGAGATAAGAGTAGCAAGTTTTTTAAAGGGATAATAACAGAGAATTTCCCAAACCTAGAGAAAGATATCAACATCCAATTACAAGAAGGTTATAAAACACCAAGCAGATTTATCCCAAAGAATACAACTCAAGGAATTTAATAATCAAAATTCCAAAGATTAAGGATTATGGAAGGATCCTAAAGTAGCAAGAGAAAAGAAACAGATAATATACAATAAAGCTGCAATACATGTGGCAGCAGGTTTTTCAGTAAATTACCTTACAGGCCAGGAGAGATTGGCATGACATATATAAAGTGCTGAATGAAAAAAAAATTTATCCTAGAATAGCATATCCAGTGAAAACATCCCTCAAATATGAAGGAGAAATAAAGACTTTCTGAGGCAAATATAAGCTGAGAGATTTCATCAATATCAGACCCACCCTACAGGAAATGCCAAAGGGAGCATTTAAGTTAGAAAGAAAAGAAATTTAATGAGCAAAAAGAAATCATCTGAATATATAAAACTCACTGGTAATAGTAAGCATGCAGAGAAACCCAAATTATTATAACACTATAAGGTGATAAACTACTTAATCCTAAGTATAAAGGATGTGTAAACTACTCATCTTAAGTAGAAAGACTAAATAATGATCCAAATAAATAAATAAATGACTGCAACAACTTTTCAAGACACAGTACAATAAGATAAAAATTAAAAGAAAAAAGTTAAAAAGCAGGGGACAAAGTTAAGGCATAGAGTTTTTATTAGTTTTATTTGTTTATGAAAAGTATGTTAAGTTGTTATCAGGTTAAAGTAATGGGTTATAAGATAGTATTTGCAAGTTTCATGGTAACCTCAAACCAAAAAAGATACAATGGATACACAAAAAATTAAAAGGAAGAATATTAATCATATTAATAGAGAAAATCATGCTCACTAAAGGAAGACAGGAAGGAAAGAAGGAAGAGACGAAAACAAAACAACCAGAAAACACATAACAAAATGGCAGGAGGAAGTCCTTACTTCTCAATAGTAACCCTGAATATAATGGACTAAACTCTTCAATAAGAGGTCATAGAGTAGCTGAATGGATGAAAAAACAAGACCAATTGAACTGTCTTCTATAAGAAACACACTCCACCAATAAAGACACACAAAATCTGAAAATAAAGGGATGGAAAAAGATATACCTTGCCAATGGAAACCAAAAAGAGCAGAAGTTGCTACACTTTTTTCAGGCAAAACATATTTCAAAACAAAACTTATGAGAAGAGACAAAAAAAGGTCTATATATAATGATAAAGAGGTCAATTCAGTAAAAGAATATAACAATTTTAAATATATATGTGACTGAGAGAATGTATTCTCTTCCCAGGTCCACAAAGGGGCATAGTTTCAAAGGCAAGAACTTCCCAGTGCCATACCTGCCCCTGACCCCACCTCTCCATCCAGGGACTACAGGTCTTTGTTTAAACTTTGGAGTGCACAGGAAAGAATCAAAGATCAATCACTCCAGCAGAAGTTTAAAGGAACTCCTTTCATAGGCCCAGAAAACCTGAAGGGGGCAGGAATTCCTCCCAGGTTAAAAGTCCCCTTCTCCCACCTTGGTGTGGACTCCATGTCTGGATCCCCTTCCAGGACCTCGTGGAAGCTGCTCTTTCTCTTTTCTATTTCTTTCACCTTTTTTTTTTTTCCTCTCTGCCTAAATAAATCACTTTCTGCAAAACTCTTTGGGGTCCAATATTTACTTAATTGCTCACCATGCCCGGTGTGGTCCCCTCTCCCATTCTTGGGTAAGTGAAAGACCAAGAACTTGGAAGAACATCCTCTCAGGGGAGCTGAGCCTCCCCACTCTTCGGAATTTGGTCACAAGCATTGGCGGGCCAGCCAGGAGACAGTGCAGTGTTAAGAAACTGTTACTTGGAATGGTAAGTTATATCGGACATCCCTCTCTTGCTTGCAATCTGTCCTGTCACTTTAAGGAAACACCAGGAGTGGCCACACCGGGCCATGGGGGTTACAGAGGTTCTGCAGGAATCCCTGGCCAAATTTAAAATGCATGCTGTGCCCAGCTTCCTCCAGTATCTCTCTCTCTTGCTCTCTCTGCCTGCTATTTGCTCTCTCCCTCGGCTCTTTTCTCTGGGTCAAGTACCTGCAGGAGGTGGAGCAGGCAGATGCTATCTGCAGAAACCAGGCAGGACCAGTTGCGTGTTGCAGCCATGTGTCCTGGACATAAACTGGGACGGCAGGAACCACGACTGAGGGGAGGGGGTGGGGGTAGGGTCCCAGGCTGTTAAAAGCTGCAGTCACTGGTGCTGCGGGCTGGAGAAAAGCAGCAGGGAGGTGGCAAGGTATGGCCTGGTCGTGCGTGGAGCCAGGAAGCACAGCAGCCTGGTGCACACAGCCCGGCAGACCTCTCCAGTGTTCCCCAGTCAGAGGCAGCAGTAAAAAAAAGGGGCCCAGGGTGCCCACGTGGTCCCAGCATCATGGCACACTGGGACGCCACAAGGGCAGGGTGAGCATTCCCCTCCAGCACACGGCTGAGGCTGTAGGCTCCCGAACAAGGATGCACCTGGCTTTTAAACTCACAATGGCAAGCAGTTTTTTTCTCTCAGCAAGTTGTAAGGAGACAGCAGCTGAAGAAAATAAACAGCCGCTGGCTACAAACCCCACCTAGGCTTTCAGGCACACACCTGGGTTCAGATTTCAGGAAGGCAAACTCCTCCCCGGCCTGCTTTTGGAAGGAGTGACCTGTTAGCACAGTTGGTTAAGGTGTAGGGCTAGTAGCCACAGGACTGCTGGTCCAAATCCCTGGTGGAAATAGTCTTGAATTGGGAAACCTTTTGGGAAATTCAGAAGTTGAAGGCTATGGGACTTTGTGTTTTGTGTATATTTTGTCTTGCTTAGCATTGGCTCTCTCTCTACGGCAAAACTTCTCCACCTAGAAGATCACAGTCAAACCAGGTCCTGGGCCCAAATAGTTAATTGCAGGCCCCACAACCCTAAGGCATTTTCCTATCATGGAAAATGGGATTAGGGAGGAAGCCCGGGTCGTGCCTCAGCCACAGGGCCCCGCCTTCTTTGAATTGTGTGCTCTGATGGCCCCTTCCTAGAAGTTTACCCTCCTAGGGCAGTTTTATAGTCTGGCCTGTGTAAATTGGACTTTTGCCAGGGAATATTAGCAGCCATCTCCTGTGCCTCACTGGCCTGGTTCAGGGATGCGCTGATACAAACCACCCATCCCAGCAGTCCACACGTCTTTATGGTGGTCACTAAAGGCATGCAGACAGTGAGCAAGAGTTCCCATAATGCTGGTAGGTGTGATTTGAATCCAGTACATGGGAGGCCCCAAAAAGATAATCACACATCTTGGGCACATGGAAATTACAAGGTACTGACTGAGGGACTCCCCAGATCCAGTATCCTATCTGAGGGATGCCTCTGATGGAGCAGCTGCAATTAATAACCAGGGATGCGGGCACCCCTTGTGTTTGATTTCAGATGGGTACTAATTTTCCCAAAATAAAGTCACCATTAAAATGTATCCTGGAGAATTGGGACCAATTTGACCCATGATCTTTGAAGAAGAAGAAGCAGCTCATTTTTCTCTGCCTAACAATGTGGCTGAGTGGAAAAACCTGGCCTCTTAAGGAAGTATAGATTATGACACTATTCTACAGTTAGAGCTGTTTTGTAAACACAAGGGTAAATGGTTTGAGGTCCCCTATGTGCATCTTTTCTTTTCTCTAAGGAGTAAGCCTCAGCTCTGTCAGGCCTGTTCCCCATACCATACTCAGGACTACCTCCACATATAGGACTCCCTGTGGTGACTACCTCGACCAATGCCAACGAGGGCTCCTTAGCCTCTGTACCCCAACAGGAGTCAGGGAGAGCTGAGATGGCCAGGGCATCTCAGGCTACCAGGATGCGCAGACTCTGCCCCCTACAGGCAGTAGGAGGAGAATCTGGCCCAACTAAAGTGCATACCCACTTCTCACTTTCTGACTTAAAGCAAATTAAAGTGGACTTAGGAAAGTTTTCGCATGACCCAGACAAGTACATAGATGTTCTGCAGGGCCTGGGTCAGTCCTTCAAATTAGACTAGAAAGATATCATGCTGTTGCTTAATCAAACCCTAACCAGCAATGAGAGAGAGGCTGCTCTAGCAGTGGCTCAAGAGTTTGGGCACACCTGGTACCTTAGTCAAGTACATAACCTAATGACACCAGAGGAAAAGGATAGATATCCTGCAGGTAAACAAGCAGTCCATGGCACAGACCCTCATGGGATCCTGATTCAGAACAAGGGGACTGGAGCCATGGGCATTTCCTGAGCTGCATACTTGAGGGATTAAGCTGAACTAGGAAGAAGCCCATGAACTATGCAATGTTATCCATCATAACCCAGGGAAAGGAAGAAAACCCAACAGCTTTCCTTGAGCAATTGCGGGAGGCCTTAAGAAAGTACACTCCCCTGTCACCAGACTCCATCAAGGGTCAGTTAATAGTAAAGGACAAGTTTGTTATGCAGTCAGCAGCAGATATTAGGAGGAAGCTCTAGAAGCTGGCCTTGGGGCCAGAACAGAGCCTAGAATCATTACTGAACCTGGCAACCTCGGTGTTTTATAGTAGAGACCAGGAGGAACAGGCTTAAAGGAACAGGAGAGAGCAGAGAAAAGCCGCAGCCCTAGTCCTGGCCCTCAGGCAAACAGACCCCAGGGGTTCAAATGAGGGAAAGGCTTGAGTTAGCTGCCAGTGTGGTAGAGCTTGTTACCAGTGTGATCTGAGGGGACATTTTATAAAAATTTGCCCCCAGAGGAATGGACCACCTCATCCTTGCCTGCTATGCCAAGATCACTGGAAAGCACACTGTTCCAGGGGACAAATGTTCCCAGGGCCTGAGGTGTCTGACCAGATGATCCAAGTGCAGGACTAAGGGTGCCTGGGGCAAGTGCCAACACAAGTAATAACCCTCACAGAGCCCAGGCTAAAGCTGACCATAGAGGGCCAGGAGGTTAATCTCCTCCTGGACACTGGTATGACTTTCTCAGTATTTCTTTCCTGCCCTGGAGACTCGGTGCTTGTTAACTCTCTCCCCTCAGACTCTCCCTCTCTAGGCCCATCTTGGGAAGGACCATTTTCAGTTATTCTGTCTACTCCAACAGCAGTTAAGGTGGTGGGAATTGACTCATGAATTTATCACACTCAGCTGAAGCCTTGGACATCTCCTGAAGAAAGTCATAAACTCTCCACAACCTGAAGTTCCAAATGACCCTTTGTACACCTATGAGCCATTACATGATCTGCATCTGCTCTTCTGACAAGATCCTCAGGAAAGTAATCACGCATAAGTCCACTTTTTATCCTGGCATTAACAGGACTATAACTCTTAACTTTGCTATATCTCAAACTCCAATTATTCCTCTCATAAAAAGCAGGCGGTGGGGTGTTGAAAAAGGAAAAGTTGGTGCTGGTATTTAAAAAGTTACTACCTTTATTCAGTTACTATAAGTTATCTCAGGAGTTAAATAATAACATAAAAAGGTTGCTAATTCTCTCTGCAAAGGTAGCTCACTCTGCAAAACAGCTTAACTCTTTTGCTGCCATAGCTCTTCAAAGTAAAGGGTCCTATATCTGCTAACAATAGAGAGAGAGGGAACCTGTCTCTTTCTAGGAAAAATACAGCTATTTTATAAACCAATTGTTGTTTTAAACAATGTTAAAGAACTCTGGAATCAATTGAACACAGGGCTAAAGACCTTCCAGAAATAGTATCGTGAAGCTTGTCTAACAACTGGCCATCCTGGCTATATCTTCTCCTAGTCACATTCGTTTCTTCTAGAACCATAAGGCTACAAATAATCCTGCCACTGGAACCCCAAATGTCCTTGGCTCATGAGCTCTATCATGGACCTCTGGATCAACCTGCACCCCTAAAAGTCTCCCCTCTGGAGAAAACCTCAACTGCAGGGCCCCTTCTATGCCCCATTTCAGAAGGAAGTAGCTAAAGAGTGATCAACGCCTGTGTCCCAACAGCAGTCAGACTTTCCTGTTCAGAGCGGGGACTGAGGGAATGTATTATCTTCCCAGGTCCACAAGGGGGCGTAGTTTCAAAGGCAAGAACCTCCAAGCACCATACCTCCCCACCCCACCTCTCCATCCCGGGACTAGAGGTCTTTGTTTAAACTTTGGAGTGCACAGGAAAGAATCAAAGATCAATCACTCCAGCAGAAGTTTAAAGGAACTCCTTTCATAGGCCCAGAAAACCTGAAGGGGGCAGGAATTCCTCTCAGGTTAAAAGTCCCCTTCTCCCACCTTGGTGTGGACTCCATGTCTGGATCCCCTTCCAGGACCTCGTGGAAGCTGCTCTTTCTCTTTTATATTTCTTTCACCTTCTTTTTTCTCTCTGCCTAAATAAATCACTTTCTGCAAAACTCTTTGGGGTCCGATATTTACTTAATTGCTAACCGTGCCCAGCATAGTCCCCTCTCCCATTTTGGGTGAGTAAGAGACCAAGAGTCTGGAAAAACATCCTCTCAGGGGAGCTGAGCCTCCCCTACTCCCCGGAATTTGGTCACACACCCACATTGGAGCACCAAGATGTATAAAGCAAACATTATTAGAGCTACTCAAATATAATAATAGCTCGAGATTTCAACATCCCGTTTCAGCATTGGACAGATCTTCCAGACAGAAAATCAACAAAGAAATATTAGACTCAGTGTGCATTGTATACCAAATGGATCTTATAATATTTACATTCACCCAGTGACTGCAGAATACACATTCTTTTCTTTAGCACATGGATCATTCTCAATAATAGACCATGTGTTAGGTCACAAAGCAAGTCTTAAAACATTCGACATATTGAAATAATGCCAAGCATCTTCTCTGGCCACAGTGGAATGTAACCAAAAGTCAATAACAGGAGGAATTTTGGAAACTATACAAACACATGGAAATTAAAGAATAGGCTCCTGAATGACATGTGGATCAATCAAGAAATTAAGAAAGAATTTTAAAATGCTTTGAAATAAATGATAATGGAAACACAACATATCAAAACTATGGGATACAGTAAAAGCAGTACTATGGGGGAAGTTTGTAGCTTATCCATGTCTACATCAAAAAAGAGGGAAAGCTTCAAATAAACAACATAATGATGCATGTTTAAGAACCAGAAAAGCAAAAGCAAATCAAATCCAAAATAATGAAGACCAAAGCAGAAATAAATGAAATGGAAATGAAAAAAAATACAAAAGAGCAATGAAACAATAAGTTTTTTTTTGAAAAGATAAAATTGACAAACCCTTAGTCAGACTAAGAAAAAAGAGAAGATCCAAATAAAATGAGAAACGAAATAAGAGACATTACAATTGATACTGCAAAAATTCAAAGTAGTCTCTATTGATTCTTTGAATTTTTGCAGCATCAATTGTAATGTTTCCTATTGTGTTTCTGATTTTATTTGGATCTTCTCTTTTTTTCTTAATCTAAGGTTTGTCAATTTTGTTTATAGTCTGTAGTAGTCTTCTAAATATGGGAAATTTAAAAGAAATTGAAAAATTCCTAGATACATACAATTTACCAAGATTGAACCAGGAAGAAATTCAAAACCTGAACAGAGCAATAATAAGGAATGAGATCAAAGCTGGAATAAAAAGTCTCCCAGTAAAGAAAAGCCCAGGACCTAATGGTTTCACTGCTGACTTCTACCAAACATTTTAAGAATAACTAATACCAATACTATTCAAACTATTCCAAAAAATATAGGAGGAGTGAATGCTTTCAAACCCATTCTATAAGGCCAGCATTACCCTGATACCAACACCAGTTGAAGACATATCAGAAAAAGAAAACTACAGGCCAATAACTCCGATGAATACTGATGCAAAAGTCCTCAGCAAAATGCTAGAAAGCTGAATTGAAAAATGCGTTAGAAAGATTATTCATCATGACCAAGTGGAATTCATCCTGAGATTCAAGAATGGTTCAACATATGCAAGTCAATCAGTGTGATGTATCATATCAACAGAATGAAGGATAAAAACCACATGATGATTTCAAGTGATGGTGAAAAAGCATTTGATACAATTCAACATCCTTTTATTAAAAAACTGGGTATAGAAGGAATATACTTCATCATATTGAGGCTATATATGACAGACCCTCAGCTAGTATCATGCTGAATAGGGAAAAACTGAAATCCTTTCATCTAAGATCTGGAGGAAAACAAGAATGCTCATTGTCACCACTGTTATTCAGCATAGTACTGGAGTCCTAGCCAGAGGAGTCAGACAAGAAAAAGAAATAAAGGGCATCCAAGTTGGAAATGCAGAAGTCAAACTATCCTTTGTTGCAGATGATATAATCTTCTATTTGTAAAAACCTATATACTACATATTATATATGTATAGTATTTGTATAACCTAAATACTATAGAACTGATAAATTCAGTAAAGTTGCAGGATACAAAATTAGCACATAAATATCAGTAGCATTTCTATATGCCAAATTGAACATTCTGAAAATGAAATTAAAAAGTAATAACATTTACAATAGCCACAAATGAAGTTAAACACCTAGGAATTAACTTAACCAAAGAAGTGAAAGATCTCTATAATGCAAAGCATAACATATTGATGAAAGAAATTGAAGAGGACACCAAAAAATGGAAAAATATTCCATGATTATGGATTAAAGAATCAATAATCTTAAAATGCCCATAAAACCCAAAGCAATCTACAGAGTCAATGCAATTCCTATCAAAATACCAATGACATTATTCACAGAAATAGACAAAACAATACTAAGATTGATATGGAAGCACAAAAGATCCAGAATTGCCAAAGCTATCATAAGCAAAAACAAAACTGGAGGAATTATATTACCTGACTTGAAATTATACTATGGATGTATAGTAGCCAAAACAGCATGGTACTGGCATAAAAATAATCACAGAGGCCAATGGAACAGAAAAGAGAAGCCAGAAACAAACTTGCACACCTACAATCTCATTTTCAACATAGGTGCCAAGAACATAGACTGGGGAAAAGACAATCTCTTCAATAAATGGTGCACAGACAACAGGATGCTCATATTCAGAAGAATGGAACTAGACTCCTCTCTCTCTCCATTCACAAAAATCAAATAAAAATGATTTCAAGACTTAAATCTAAGACCTCACACTATGAAACTACCACAAGAAAATGCTGAGGAAAATCTCCAGGACATTGGTCTAGGAAAAAAATTCTTGATTAATATCCCACAACCACAGGCAGTCACAGCAAAAATGAATAAATGGGACTACATCAAGTGAAAAAGCTTCTGCGCAGCAAAGGAAACAATGAACAAAGTGAAGAGACAGCCCACACAATGGAAAACATATCTGTAAACTACCCATCTGACAAGGGATATTAATCAATTTTTAACTAACTCTGTTGAGAAATATTAAGTTTACCCTGCCCCCATGGCTCCCTTGAGGAGAATACCTTTTTGTTTGTCTGTGATCCATGGTAAGTAGGCACCAGCTGCCTACCTGGCATATTTTGTGTTATGAGAAAATATCAAACATCTTTAATAATAATCACCTGTTCAGAGAGAATAAATGTGTGGGTCAGAGTCTGCTCGGGGCCTTCAGCCTGGAATGCTGTCAGCCCTGAGGCTCTCAGCTCAGAAGGCTCCTGCCCCCTCGGATAGTCCCGCTTTGTCATTCTGAGTGTCTGCTTCTCAATTCCTTCAGTGCCACCTGGGTGGGGGTCTCTAGGCCAAGCTGGTTCTTGGTATAATTCTGCTGTTAATCTTCCGGTAATCATCACTGAAATTCTAAGTGATATGTTTCACCTATAGATTGGAAAAATGGCTGTTATGGTGATGACTCTAAATTTTTTAACTGCAACCATGACATCTTGACTGAACACTGGTCTCATAGAGGCAGCTGCCAGCTTGTATGTTCTATGAGCATTGCAAACTTAACACCTCTAAAAGAGAATTGTAGAGTCCACTCCATTCTCTGCTCCAAACTTAGTTTGCCATGGGTCTCTCCAATTTCTGTAAATCACACCATGATCTACAAGGGTGCTCAAATCAAGACCTAGGAGTCATCTCTGATTCTTCCTCTTCCTTCTCCCTCTCTAGTCAATAAGCCATAGGAATGCTCTCTGACCAAAATATATCTTGAATCTTTCCCCTTGTATCCATGTCCATTCTACTTAATCCAAACCACCACTGGTTCCTAACTAAACAGCTGAACAGTTAACTGGTCTTCTTCAACTCTTACCCCATTTTAATCTATTTTCCATATAGCAGCCAGAAAAGTCTTTAAAATGTTATCAGGTCCTAATACTTTTCTGTTTAAAACTCTTCTACTACAATTAGAAGAAAAATCAAAATGCCTAGTTGTGACCTACAGGACCCTGCGTGATCCAATTCTTGCCTTCCTCTCTAACCTCGCCTAATGTCATGCTTCTATTTGCACCCTATACTCCAGTTGCATTAAGCTCCATTCCTGTCCTTGAGCATTCCAGGAGGGATCTGCCTGGAATGCTACTTTCCTAGTTTTTACCTGGATTCCTTCTCATCTTTACGATCTTAGTTCAAATATTACTTCCTAAAGGAGCAACCTGTGGCTAACCCATTCTAACTTCCTTTCACTTTGCTTTCTCAAGTGGGTATTGGAAAAATAAAGGCTTCATTTCTCAACCTCCCTATGGCTAGTACCAGTTCTGGCCCACGAGACATAAGCTGAAGTGGCTGTAGTTTCTTCTACTTCATTCTTCCTCCCTGGAATGCAAACAGAAAGCTAGATGTACAGCAATTCCTGATAAGTGGGGCAGAACAAAAAGAAAGAAGCCTGGTTCTTTGCTGCCATTATTAATAACAGCATATTAGCTGTGAACTAAAAACTCAAACTTCTTATTTCATGAGAAGAATAAATTTTTAATTGGTTAAACCACTATTAAGTTTTCTGATAATGACAGATAAACATAATCCTAAGCGATACAACACTCACTGTAATTTCTATCATGTTACCCTCCTGATTCACTCTATATTTATCTAGATCAGAAATTATTTTGTTTACTAATTTTACTAGTTTGTTATGTTTATCCCAGTCAACAAATAATTGTTGAATAAATGTTAAATAAAGGAATATTTTGGCAAATCACCAAAAAAATTCTGTTGATTTAAGGATGAACAAGATGATTGTAAATATTTGAGAAAACATGTAAAAATATGAAAGAATCTGTACTTTTGCTTGATGAATTTCTTTAAGTATTTGCTGCACTTCATAAAAAAACAAACTCAAAAAATAAGCAATTTTTTGACAACTGTTGAGATAATCACATAATCTTCTTTCATTTAACTGTTAATCTAATTGTGTCAACAGTTTTCCTAATATTTTACTTTTATTTCTTTATGTTATTCCATAAGTACAATGCTGAATTTAATTCAGAAATATTTTATCAGCATTTTTGCACTTGTTTGTAGTTTTATTTTTCTGTGCCATTTATGATTGGTTTTGACATCAGGATTACGCTAGGCTTTCCTTCAATTATTAATTTTTCTATTTGGTGTTCTCATTATTTTTAACTGCTAATGTGAAACATTTGCTCTGATTTTTTTCTCAACCTAGAGTTTATTATGGGAGAAAAATATAATACATATAACATTACATTACATATGTTGTAGTTTATTAGATATATATATAATTGTATATACATTGTTAATTAGAGTAATAATGAAATTCTTCATTGTTTACTTTCCTTTTTGTCAATTTAACCAATCATTTCAGAGATAAATACCTTACAGTCTCCCATTAAGGTTCTGGTTTTAACAGTTTTGCCATCAATTCTTAGATTCTAAATATTTTTAAAACTACCATTTGACCCAGAAATTTAATGACTGAGTATATATCTAAAAGAAAACAAATCATCTGCCAAAAAGACACATGAACTCACATGTCCACTGCAGCACTATTCACAATAGCAACATCATGGAATCAACATAGTTGCCCAGCAACAAACAGTGGACTAGATAAAGAAAATGTGCTGCATATACAGCAGAGAGTACCATGCAGCAACCAAAACAAAAAAAAAAAAAGCAGGAAATCATGTCCTCTGCAGCAACATGCATGCATGCCCCTGGAGGCCATCACCCTAATCAATTGATGCAGGAACAGAAAACCAAATTGTCGCATGTTCTCACTTATAAGTGGGAGTTAAACATCAGGTACTCATGGACATAAAGATGGCAACAGTAGACACTGGGGACTACTAAAGTGGGGCGGGAAAGAGGGGGACAAGGGTTGAAAAACTCTTGGATGTTATTCTTGATACCTAAGTAACAGGATAATTCATGTCCCAATACTTAGTATCACGCAATATACCCAAGTAACAAATCTTCACATGTAACTCCGAAGCTAAAATAAAAGTTGAAAAAGAGGGAAAAAAATGTTTTGAGAAAAATTCAAATAAACTACCTTTAAAAAAGTCTTCCTAGAGAATTGTACCTTTCTTCAAGATACTGATCATTTTCCATGTACTGATTTTTGGTTAAATTTCTCTTCCGTTTGATGTCAATATTTTCATGACTTTTTTAAAAATTTGCCAAATCTTTTTACATTTTTTTTCTTGCCTTTAAGTTTGTCTCAGAAACAGCTTTTATAGACCCATTTTTTGTTACTATTTTTCCTTAATATGGTGACAAGCTATGTTCTTCTTAAGTGATTGCCTCAGTTTTTCTCAGATATACATGATATACCTATTCTGTCACTATCAGACATAAATAAATTAGAAAAAACTGATTATTTGGTGAATCGGAAGAACTTAAATTGCTTATTCATGCTTCCTAGCATAAACTAGAAATGAAAGAAACATTTTCTTTTATTCTTGCAATGGTCTGGAATGTCTAGGAAAAGACTAGTATAATCCAAAACACTATCTAAATGTTGCTAATTAATCAATTTCTTGCTTTAACAGCTGGAATACATTTGGCTACAAGTAATAGATTATCTGGTTAACACTACTGAAATATGAAGTCTTTTATTTCAACAAAAAGAGGTTAAAAAGAAAAGTTTTCCCATCGGTGGGTAAAATTGAAAAATGAATATCATGATTTAGTAATCAGAGCCAATCATATCCTTCTTTTATTATCTTTTTCAAATACAACAGTAATTACAACAGAATATTGAAATAATCCAATTTTACAACCAGACCACTATATTCTTTGTATCATAAAGTTTTTTTATTTCAAGAAAAGAACCTATATTCAATTTTTCTCACTTAAAATATTATATATCGGTAACATTTTTAAAAAGTGGTGATAACATAGTTTTTATACCACTAATAAATAAAACAAAATCAATATTTATTTAAAGTTATAAAAAAGAAGTCTCTAGGAAGTTGCAAGGTTGGTTTGTGGTTGAATTATGCCAAGGAATACCCAGGCTTCTTTGTTTTTCTAGACTGATATCCTTAGTGCTTTAACTATATACCTCTTATCGTGGTGGCAGAATGGATATTGAAGTTCCAAACATCATGTCATCATATAATAACGTCTTAGGTCAGGGGAAATAGGGAGGGGGAATAAAGCTTTCCTCCTACATCTTTCTGCTTTTCCAAGAGAGGATAATCCTTTGTAGCATCCCCAACAGTTTTCTGTTTGTATCTCATTGCTCAGAACTGAGCAACATCCCACCTCTGCAAGGGACGTAAAAAAAGGTACCTCTTTCAGCCTCTATACCTGCAGGTGAGCATGGAAAAAGGAATTGGGAATGGCTAATAGACTGAAAATTAACAGTTTTCTAGCTCACTACTCTGTTTTTCTTTTAATCAATTAATATATGTATCTTTTCCATCTTTTCTTTTTGCTGATTGATGTTAATGTCTGCTCTCCCTTCACAGGAGTTAGCATTTCTACCTAAATCCACTTTTAATGTTTTCCTACCGAGGACATCCCTGACTCCCTAAGCACATCCCAGCCACTCCCTTTCAGCTTGCTTGGCTTTCTTTTGTGCCATTACTTGGAGGGAAAGTCTCAGTCTCCACTTCTAGTATGAATCCTAGATGGTCACTGCATTCCAAATGGTTTATTACACAGACATCTTGAATCACTTAGTTAAAAACAGTATCACTTGAGATCAGGCTCTCTAGTCTCCTTTTATTTCTAAAAACATATTTTAATTCTCATTTGTCTATGGAATACTTTCTTTTAAATCCTGGCAAAATCAGATTAACCAAATTCCTGTTGACTATTCCCCCACCAGAGCAGAAAGAAAAAGTCAAGGATTACATCTTTTCAGCCTCTGACTGTGGTAGAATTGACATTTGGAACGTGTCATATTAGCACATTTATTCTTACATAAAAGAGATTCTGATCGAAACTAAACTTGGATATAGACATAGGTTGGTATCTTTGATAAACTGGAAACAGCACCAGCCTGAAGGCATGTGATCTGAGTATGGGGATATTAGGCAAAGGCCCTCTGTTACAACATCACACTCAAAATGAATGATTATAACACAGTCTACATGTGCCAGGGGCCAATCCCCAAATTAACTTGCATGTAGAAGACAATATCTTCTAAAGGAAAAGTGATAGAAATGTGTCAGTTTGAAGTGCATGCATTTGCGTGCACACACACACATGCACACACACACACAATCTCAATAGTATGCCCAATAATTAGGAACTTAGACCAACAAAACACCTTTTCAAAGAATAGTATTTATTGATGAATTTTTGACATTGTTTAAAATTGTTGTGCATAGCGATAATAAAAAGAAGAGTTGCTTTTACTCCCATTTCTAAATTCTCTACAAATAATGCCCCTTCTTGTCTACTCTTGGAGCAGATCATACCTACTGCCTCACTCTTGGAATGCTACTGGGAAAAACAAATATTTTTGGTATGGTCACCTTGTGCCAATAATTGCCTCAGTGCTTTATCAATATAGATTATATTCTAATAATATTTTTGTATTTTTCATTATGATAAAAAACTCGGGCTGAGAGTAATGAAACAAAGCTTATGAGGTAATTGGAAAAACAAATAGAATTAAATTTAGATCCGTCAGGTTCCAAAACCCATGCTTTCTGGTGGATGCCACCTAGCTTATAGGATGTAATGAGGCTTGGATTCCAGTCTCAAAGCTTGTATCTCTGATCTGAAAAGGGCAGGCTAGGGTGAACTGTTACCTAAAGGCCTTCTTAGCTAAACAATTGATCTTTCTTATACTGTGTGCTCTCTAAGGGCCAGGCATTGAGCTAAGTATTGTACATTATATTTTGTGTGTGAAAGAAAACTAGTGAGGTAGGTAAGGAAACTAAAACAACAAGAGAGTAAATAACATACAGAAGAAACTCCAGTACTGGCAAATGGTGAGACCGAGCTTCAAAGTCAAACCTGTCTGATGCCCGAGGACACACATTTAAGTAAAATGCCCATATGCTTTGAAGCAATTGTTCTCAGTTAGGGATGCATATCAGAATATGCAGAGTGAAATAGTGGAGTTTTCTTAAAGCATATTCAAAGTTATTAAATTAATGTCTATTCATATTGTTTTTATAGTATAAGTTGCTGAAAACACTTCTCACTGTTAATAATCACGCAAAAGTAGATAATCAACCTAGATAGGATCAGAAGCTAGGGATAGGAGATAAGTTTAATTTCCTGCAGATTTTTGAAAATCACAATGAATAAATCAAAAGTTCTGGCCCTGAATATGAAGAAGTGAGGGTAGAGAAGCAAGGTGGGAGTGACATGGGGAAGAACCCTCATTGAATGTCTTTCCTAAGGTAGAAACCACACCTGCCTCAGCCAAGCAAGTCAACCCTCTGTCTTTCTAAGATGTTGGCAGTCTTGATATTTCTGCCTTTCTTTGCAATTCCATGTGGTTGTCCTATCATACGGTTATACTACAGCAATAAAAAGAACACTACAGCTCTATTTCGTGGGGCATATGATCTTTCGGGGAAACTAAGAGACCATTCTCAGATCTTGTCTACTCTCTGCAGCTGAGTGGGAAATCATTAACTAATACTGAATTTGTGGGGAATGTGCTTGCTGATGTACAGTACTGGCCAGAAGCCACAGCAAGTTTTTCTCACCCTGAGAAAATGCTGGCAAAGAATGAGACACCGAAGCCTCACTTTGCCTACTTCAAGTGTTGCCCGGGTACAGCTCTGTTTGCTCCCAAATGAACACAAGCTCTAGAACCTATTTCTGTCCTGCAGCACTTAAGCATGTGTAGCTTATTGAGAATCTGTCTGGTTAGGATGATTGGATTGGAGAAGTTGAAGTGAGAATGGAGAGGGAGAAAGAGATGCAAGGGTCATCATGAAGGAAAACCATAGAGTATGTAGTGACTGACTAAATGTGAAATTCAAGGAAGGAAAAAAAGCTCAAAATAGAATCCACGTTTTTCTCCTGAGTGGTTTGGGAATGATTATAACTTGATAGAAATATTAGCCAGTAAGACCACTTGAGTGGTACTTTAATCTGACAAGGATGCCTACATAGAAATATGAAAAGAAATATGTTCAACTTTGCCAATTAGGATGAAAGGTGGCATTTATCCTCCTTTTAATTTGAATGACTACAGAATCCAGAATCCTCTCCTTCCTAACAGTCTTTTTTTTTTTTTTTGAGGTGGGGCCTCACTCTGTTGCCCAGGCTGGAGTACAGTGGTGTGATCATGGCTCACCGCAGCCTCGACCTCCCCGGCCCAAATGATCTTCCTACCTCGGTCTCCCTAGTAACCGGGACCATAGGTGCATACCACCATGCATGGTAAATTTTTTATTTTTCGTAGAGAGGCAGAGTCTCCCCATGTTGCCCAGGCTGGTCTCAAACTCCTGGCCTCAAGTGATCCTCCTGCCTTGGCCTTTCAAATTGTTGTAATTATGTGTGAGCCACTGTGCCCAGCCTTCCCTCATAGTCTTGAAGACCATGATAAACCACTCAGTACTAGGCGTGATTCTAGGTACTAATAGAGAACAAGTGGAAATTTTAGACAATTCCTTACAGGGTTACTGTTCTTTTCTTCTGCTACCTAACATTACTGAGTGCTGCTTTGTAATAGGCATCATTGTAAATCTTTATAACAAACCTTTAATACCGGAGCTATAATCATACCTATTTTTCTTAGGACAAAACTGAAGCCCAGAGCCAGTAGTTACATGCAGGCCATTTGGATCTAGAGACCTTGTTCTTATCCCAACAGACAGCACTGGCTTCTGGTGATGTTGTCAGGAACAAGCTGCCAAGCCACCCAAGACAGCCCTTGTTCCCTGCTGGAAGTTCAGTGGTGACCTAATGCTTGCTTGACCCCCAGCTTAGCACTCTAGAAGCCAAACACAGTCCTAGTTTGCTATCAGAAGCTTCATAATGATTGTGGCAATTATTGCCAACAAAATCTAGGACCTCCGATTTACAGAAGACAGTGCTCAGTAAAAGACCCCACTGTCCAGATTCACTGGAACAGCACAGATTTCTCAGAGTGTGTCTCTGCATCAGGAGGCCTGGGCACCCAATCTTTAGCAACATAGATCTTTCAGTGTATACACACACACACACACACACACACACACACACACACACACACACACACAGGTTTGGAGATTTTGCTCAAGGGACAGCTACAGAACTAGTGTTTCTAGACCTCTCTCAGGACATTCTAGGCCCTGGTGTTGTGCAGACCACCTGGTAAACACCACCATGATGAATTCTCCTTGGGGACCCTCATGTCCAATTACTGACAATTGCTCTGAGTTAGGGTTTCCTGAACCCATCAGAGGTTCTTACAATGTTAAACCTCAAGGAAAATGCAATCTTGCGTCTCCATAACTTTTCTTCTGAAGCCTACTCAGTTCCTATGTAAATGTTCTCACCTTGCTGACCTTCCCACCAACATATTTGGAACTTAGTGAATTAGGGAAATTGAAGATAGTATTTGTTCTGCAGAACAAAAAGTATTTAATTGCTTTGCATGCACATAAGAAAAAATAAAACCCCCCAAAACAACAACAAAACACATTCAAGCAATCCTTCCCAAAACAAAGAATGTCCATCTATAGATGATAGAAGCCATTGTTGGCAAATTTGGCATGGTTATTTGTACAATTACCAAATAATTCTTAAACTTTCTCTTATTGCACACACTCTACATAGGAATGGTACTTAAGCAAGATACCAGATGATGCCAGCACAGTTTATTAGAAAATCCTTCCTCAGAGTTATCCTAAACCCATGAATAATATAGTTTCTTACAACAATGAGAAACTATAGAGCATCAGCTAGAGCCATCTAATAACAATTCAATTCAATAAATATATACTAAATATCTGTAAAGCCAGGCACGCAATGATGGGAGTATTGTCTTAGTCTGTTTGGTGTTGCTATAACAGAATACCTGAAGCTGGATATTTTATTTAAAAAAGAGGTTTAGTTGGCTCCCAGTTCTGGTAGTTAGAAAGTCCCAGTTGAGCAGCCACATCTGGTGAGAGCCTCACTGCTCTCTGGTAGTGGGTGTGTGCCAAGAGACCAAACATGAGAAAGAACAGCCCACTCTCACAGTAACTAATGCAGTCCCGAGACAGCTGGAACTCACTCCCATGATATGGTATTAATCCATTCTTGAGGAATCTGTCCCCATTACCAAAACACCTCCCACTAGGCCCCACCTATCAACACTGCCACATTAGAAATCAAATTTCAACATGAGTTTTAACAGGGACAAATTGCATCCAAATCATAACAAGTATGCAGATGAAGACATTATTCTAGCCCACCATGAAAAATGTGTTTATACCCATCAGGATAGAACACATGGACACAGTGAAAGGAACATCACGTACTGGGGCCTGACAGGGGTTGGGGGGCTATGGGAGAGATAGCATTAAGAGAAATACCTAATGTAGTTGTGGGGTTGATGGGTGCAGCAAACCACTATGGCATGTGTATACCTATGTAACAAACCTGCACGTTCCGCACATGTACCCCACAACTTAAACTATAATAAAAAAAAAAGAGCAGAAAATAACAAATCTTGAGCCAGGATATGGGAAAATTAAAACTCATTCGTTGCTGGTAGAAATGTCTAAGGATGCAGCCCCTTTAAAAAATAGTATGGTAGTTCATCAAAATATTAAACAGAATTATCATATGATGCAGCATTTCTGCTTAAAGGTATACACCCAAGATAACTGAAGAGGACTCAAACAAATATTTTGTGACCCCCTTGTTCATAGCACCATTATTCACAATAACCAAAAGGTAGAAGCAACAAGAGTGTTGGAAGAATGGATAAACAAATGTGATATATACCTGCAACGAAATATTATTCAGTCTCAAAAAAGAAGAAAATTCTGACATGCTACAGCATAGATCAACCTTGAGGACATTATGCTAAGTGAAATAAAACAATCACAGAAGAACAAGAATTATATGATTCCACTTACCTAAGGTACCTAGAGTAATCAAATTTATAGAGACATGAAGTACAACAGTGGTTGCCAGACAAAGAAAGGAGGGGGAATTGGGAGTTGTCATTTAATATGTATAGAGTTTCAGTTTGGGAAGATTTAAAAGTTGTGGAGATACATGGTGTTCATAATTGCATAACAGTATATATGTTCTTAGTGCCACTAACCTTTACACTTAAAAATGGTTGAAAGGATAAATTGATGTTATTTAATTTAAAAAATTTAAACTAAAAGGAACATTTAGTCTGCTATGGGAGAAAGACCTATGAACAAGCAATTATGTAACAGTCCAGTGACTGATGAGACAGATATCCAGCATCATTGCTGCCGCCACATTCACAGACTGCCTGTGCTAAACGTGTTCCACAAGTAGTCATTTTATTTAAAGTCATAAAATTTAAAAATTGTTTTGAAATAATCTCCACTCAGCCCCTAGTGATTCAGTCACTTGTACCCCTAGCCCTAGCAGTTCAACACACACACACACACACACACACACAAACACACACACACACACACCCAATCCGCAGAGTAGGTAAAGCTTTCACAAGGTATGAAGAGAAGGGAAGCAAAGGGAGCACGAGAGTTAAACTTAAGACATTGAAGAATTGGCCTGGCTTTGTTGGGCATGGATTATTACACAGACTAGAGAGAAACAGGGAGCAAATGAGAGCAAACTCAGTGGCCAGATCAGGTGTTAGTGCTTGGAAATATTGTAGTCTTCATTAAATGATAACTGCATAGCACCTGCCCCGTAGCACTGCCTTTCTTGCCCTTCTCATTGACAGTAGAGAGGTGATTACCTATTGAGAGCCCAGCAGGAATGATGCCTATATGTTTTCAAAACTTACTTAACCTCCATCCTATCTACCGTACATAGAATAGTCTCCCTTTCAATGGCCCAGAACTCTTGTATCTCTCTAGAAAAGAGAAAATAGAAGAGCTCTGGGCAATAGATGGTGATCTGGGAAGGAAAGAAAGCCCTTTCCTGGCCTAAGACACAATAGGAGGAACCAGCTCATGCTTTCCCATCAATCTGGGACAGTGTTGAGACAGAGATCAGCTTACTTTTACAGTCAATAAAACATAATTAGAAATCTGAAGCATCAAACACTAAAAATCCAAATATCATGCACTAAAAATTCAATCAAAATTTTTATTTTATGGAGTTTAAAACGTGATAATAGTAATGATTAAATAATGAAATCCATGTTAAGTCACTTCTGAACAGGAGGATTAAAAGAGATTCCTACACACACACAAAGGCAATGTAACCAGGACCATGGGTGTGATTCCTATGGTTCTTACTTAGTTAGACATGTTTGTAGGCACAAAGTCTTAGGGTGCAGAGGAGCGGGGGTCACAGTCAGGACTTATAGCCAGCTAGAAGAAATCGGTACAGAAATCTGGGCAAGGATTCACGGTGCACGTCAAAACAAATCCCCTGAAACATTTTCAACCAGCCTGCCCAAATTTACCCTTCGGAGCTCTGGTCACACTTTCCTTTTCTGGAATCAAGAGGCAAAACAGAAAGAAATCAGGCTGGTATGTCTAGCTACCTAAAACTTCAAACAAGTGTCACAGTCATGCAGCCTCGATACCTCAATACTTTGCTCCTCATTAAAAGAGATTAGCTTAATGTAAGATAATGGAACACTCTTTACCTATTGATTTTGTTGCATCATTAACTGAAATTATCCCTGGGCAAATGTGTCCAATTTAATTCCTATTATTGGCATATTACCCAGTAGACTCCACTTTCTTAGGATTCCAACTCTCTTAGCGATAATTTAACGGTAACATCACAATGTCTCATTGATTTTTAATGAGAGTCATCTTCATGTGATTCTTCCTGGGTCCATTATTAATTCTTCTTTTTTTTCTTGTGGCTGTTCTTTCCCTTCTCTGTACCTACTCCAAACTATTAACTGTCTCATGGTCCCAAAGGAAAACAAATAACTAGAAAAAAAAGTTTTGTGTAAGCAGATCTTTTTAATATGTGTATGCTAACTAGGGGGCAGCCCCTACTGCCACCCAGTTCTAAAAATAATTGGGACTAGTTTACTATATGTTGGCTCCACTCCACCAATAGGATACTGTTACTGTTCAAGTACAAAAAGACATAATATTTTGTAGTTTTGCAATAATATTTAAATATATTTAAAAACTATTGATGCCCAATTAGTTGTATCACCTAAGAATCAAACATTTATTAGCTCTAGGTGAAAATGAATGTTGCATTAAAACTATTGGCATTGCCCACCTGTGAAAGCTACAGACATTAAGCAAGGAACTGGCTACTCAAGTTAATCAAGGAGTGTTTACAATAGAAAAGCTTTCTCCCTCAGGAGTAACATTTATCTGTGGATAATATGTAGTTAGTAGTTATTAAATGCTGTGTCTGAGAAATAGAAAAAATAATATGTATTTCCACCCCTGAGTGGTTTGCAAATTTACACATCTTGGAAGATGGCTAATACTTTTTAAGTTAATTTTAATACAAATTATTTGCAGATCTTTACAGATCAAAGAAGGTTAAGAACCTAAAGTCAATTCGTAGGCAGTAAAAAAGTGTGATAAAAATGAAAATATCATAAATAATTTATAAAAAGTACAATATACATTGTTTTGTAGTCTTTTTCTTTTAGAGACAGGGCCTCACTCTGTGTCCAAATGTCCTTTTTTTATAAAGACACCAGTAACAGCAGATCAGGGCCCACCCTAATGACCTCACTTTAACTTGATTACCTCTGTAAAGATCTACAAGTAAATTTCCAAATAAGATCACATCCTGAGGTAGTAATGAGGCTTAGGACTTCAACATAAGAATTTAAGTGAAGGGAGGCAGTTCAACAAATAACAAGTATTGTATCCAATATATACTATATAATAATGTTGACATATATATCATATTTATATATCATGTTAATATATATGTCATGTGTGTATATACACACACACACACACACACACATATATATATATATCAGCATGAACCTTAGGAATGTAGACAAAGCTCCATTTTGCAAATGTTTGATCTTAAAGCCTTGACTAGTCTGCTAGAAACATTCTACAAAGCATTTCTTTGTGTATCTTCAACAGAACCAAAGTGAAGGAAAATCACAATTAATTACTCTGAAACTGATGATTTGCCTAAAATTTCTCTATCACTACCCAATCTGCCAGCAGCAATGCCTTCTATAACCAGTGTCAAACAAAGGCTATTAAGACTCTTCTTTCTTTCTTCCTTCTCAACTTTTTTCCAACTTCATATTTACACATTACTTGGTGAGTAACAGTTTAGACAGAAAATTGACTTTTTAAATGTATTTTTTGCTATACATTTAAAATAAATTTATTTATTGCTTTATACTATTTCCCACTTCATGTTGTCAAGGTGTTTCGATCATAGTATGTTACATATATATTTTATATAAAGTAACTGCCATTTGGTTTAACTGTTTGTACCCTAATATAATTCTTGTTTATACATAGGCACTTTGATATATGTAGCCACATTTTAGAAATTAATTGGGGGTCCTTGGCATGATATAAAACACATTACAATTTTCTCCTTTAAGATAATAGGAAATAAACTTTTGGTTAGCATTTCCATGAAGAACTGCTTTTTAAAAATTGTTTACTGACATTCAGAGGAAATGTCAGTATTTCTTGACTAATGAGATGATAGAAATGTAGTAATTGAACTGTAATTCCATGAAACTGATTTTATGAAAACTTAGGTAGTGCTTTAAGCTTAAGCTAAGATTTTTGTATTTGTGCACCTCAAAAATATATTAGCATATGTCAGCATATTTTTGAGGTGCATAAATACAAAAGTGCCAAACATTTGGGAACACTAGTTACATGATAGCACTCGATATGGAAAGAGGGGAAGAGAAACAGGGCTTCATCAGTAAATGTTAGGTCACAGAGGGCCTTAGGATCCAAGCTAAGGGGTTGAAAATTTACTGACAGGCAATAGAGGGTCATTGGTTTTTTTTTTGTTTTTTGTTTGTTTGTTTGTTTGTTTTTTGGGAAATTTAAAAAGTTTGCTTGGGTGTTAAATAGAAGTTGACCATTGTGGCTTCTTTGAAATAGAAATGAGATTAAAAGACTTGGTTAAAATTCTCGGATGCCCCCTACTGGTAAGGAAGAGGTGACACAACATAGAAGGATGCTTTGATCAATTCCTGTGCAGCTGGAATAGCGCATGGAGGAAACCTTCTTCCTCAGAATGAAATAATGCCAAAAATATATTCAAGCAAAATTATCTAACAGTCAAGAGCATCATTCTCTGAAAAAGTAGCCAATATGCAATAAAAGTTCAGAGGGAGGACTCAGAATGAGAAGAGAGATTTCTTCAGTGATTAGAGAATATCAGCTGAGTTGGGAACTTGTGGAGAAAGGAAAAATATAAATCTGCATTTTAAATACCTTCAAAAATCTAAAAATGGTTTGTAAATGTATTTATAGCCTTTCACTTCAATTGGCTTTCAAGATAAGCCAAGTTGGAAACACTGCATGAGAGTGCAGTTCAAAATGCCTCCTAAGAACTACATATCTATAGCCACCACAAAATGTACTTATGAGGCAAATAAAGTTTATAATTTGAACTTTGAACAAGGGAGAACAAGGTAAAACTCTGTTTCAATTTATTAGAAAGAGCTTCACTGTTGTATTACATCAGAGGATGAGTCCTCTTCAGCAACCCTCATATTCTCCAGCTGAATCTTCTCTCTACTTTGTCTTCCTCTTCCTAGATGTTTTATTTAGAATAAAATGACAAGGGACAGGAATAGCTGAAAGTTTGGAGGAGAAAAGGTGAGAGAGAAGCATTGTATTGTCCTCCCTTGCAGCAAGTTTTCATGAATTGTTTTAGGCAATTTGCTAACCAGTATTGAAAATAACCATCTATGTGTTCATTGAGATAAATCAATCAATGTGCCCTTCAGTTTCCACATCTATAAGATGAAGAGGATGAAAAACATGTTTAATGTCCATTCCAACTGTAAATTCAAAAGCACCACTAAGAGTTGTAGAACCAAACAAAAGTTGACCCTACCTCACCACCACCCATTCTATAGAACAGGAATTTGCAATATAGAAACTTGTGTGTGTGTGTGTGTGTGTGTGTGTGTGTGTGTGTGTTTCCTTGTAGCAGAAACTGAACTGGAATCCAGACTGTGTGCTTATAGTTATTTCTACTCAATTCTGATTCCTTTTTATCTGAAATAGAAAAGACAGCCTACATTTCAGAGAGGTAAGAGGTTTGAATCTACGTAAGTGACCAATTTTTCAAAACCAACTAATTTTTTTCCAGTCCTAATGATTTTTTACCTTACATGTATTAATCTATGGTCCTATATATTTACGCATTTCTGCTATTTTTGTTCATTCATTAATTGAGTATTACATACATTATTTTAGGATTCTGGCTGTCTTAAGTAGACTTAAAATTCTCTTTACCTCTCAAATATACCCACCTTCGTACTTCTACTCTTCACCTTAACAAAATTACCCATTTTCTCTCACACATATTATTTTGAACTTTTGTTTCTTAATTTAAAATCAACAAATGTAATAGTTGTGAAAGTTAAATTTGCCAAAGATATTAAGTATAATTCTTAAGTTAAAAAAGTTTCAAGAAGTAAGCCTGTTTCCAAATGTAGAAGTAAGTGTGTGGGACATTGGAGGAAAGAAATTGGTAATAAAATAACTTGAAATAAACGATTTTACAATGAGGTATCTATAAAAATATAGAAAGCCAGCCAAGAGTGGTGGATTATGCCTGTAATCCCAGCACTTTGGGAGGCCAAGACGGGTGGATCACAAGGTCAGGAGTTCAAGACCAGCCTGGCCAAGATGGTGAAACCCTGTCTCTACTAAAAATACAAAAATTAGCTGGGCACGGTGGTGCGTGCCTGTAATCCCAGCTACTCAGGAGGCTGAGGCAAGAGAATTGCTCAAACCCAGGAGGCGGAAGTTGCAGTGAGCCAAGATTGTGCCACTGCACTCTAGCCTGGGTGACAGAACAAGACTCCATTTCAAAATATATATATATATATATATATATATATATATATATATATATATATAATATATGGCCAAATTAGAAGCACCTGTGGGTAATAAGCTAGCTAGATGGTACAAAGTTCAGCTATCATTTTTACCAAGCGAACATTCAATTCCTCTTATGAAAACAGTACCACATTTTCATTTGAATAACTATTCTCTCCTTCATTCTTAGTTTACGTAGTTCAAAACGTCCATGGCAAGTCATGTGTCAGGTCTAGCCAATTACAACCCTGCATCCTTCACCACACAAGGGGTGGTCCCAAGATGAGCATGTGACCCAAGACAAAGTGAAGTGTTAAATCTCTATTTTTGCCTCAACTCCACAACTTATCTAATTATATTATTGTTTGAGTTGCTTAAAGTTACTTATTCATTTTTTCTCCTTTGAAAAGAATTTATGATCTGTCTGATCTATCTCATTAAATTGTTTTGAGGATAAAATGTGTAAATATACATCTTATGAAAATGTTTCTAAGCAGGATACGTTACAAAAACATATCCAATTGTAATATGTATAATTGGAATCACAAAATACATGCCCAACATATATTATGCCATTATAGAAATACTATCTAAATATGCTTTATAAGCCAAAATGCAAAATATAAACATAAGGTGATGGTGAAAACCTCTCAGCATGTTTGCTTCTAAGCACCAGGGCATGAGTATACTGAAATTGAAGAAAAATTTATATTATCTGAGCCTATTCATCCATTTAGATTTTCAAGGATTTATTGAACACCACTGTATGTCAAGCACTCACTGGGGTATGCATAAAGGCAACATTGAAGACATAGATGATATAGATAGATGGTATAGATAGATGATATATAGAGAGAGCAACAAAAAGGAAAAAAATATTATTTAACACAGATACATCTCTCTTATCACACATATACAAAAGTAAACAGGATCTAAAAGACTATAGCTACTTCTACCTTCTATAGAAAATTATATTAGGGAAACAAATCCTTGAATAAAAATCTTAGTTGGGCAATCATAAAACGAAATGTTTTAATTTCAAGGATTCTATTAATGGGTTTTACTGGTATATGATTGAGTCTTCAAGAGAGATCTCATTGTTGATCAAAATACTTTAAAGAATTTGAAGATATAACAAGGTTAGGTTAGGATCACCATAGTAAAAGCCACTCTACAGTGGTGCTCATTGTGTGGCAGGCACTTATTTAAGCCCTGCACTACTACAACTCTTTCTACATACACAACAACTCCAGAAGAGGTACTATGATCATTCTTACTACAATGAGTAACCACAGGCATCATCATTCCATAGCATTCTTGTTTTTAACCAGTACTTTGGGTGGCCTCCTTAGAGGCTAACAGAGGCAGAATCTTTCTGTCTTATCAAGTCAGAAGATCTTGTGTTTTGAGAAACAGTGGAGAGGAAGGGAAAAAATGGAAGTTCATTGATATAGCCACACATTTGAGCTCCAGGTTAAATGATGTTTAGCTAAAACTCTTTAGTAGCAGATATGACTGATAGGCTTTTTGAAAACATAACTATTGAGATTTAATTCATATGCCTTTCAGTCCATCCATTTAAAGTGTGCAATTCCATAGATTTTATTATATTCATGAAGTTGCACAGTGATTACTGGCATCCATTTTGGAACACCGTGATACCAAGAAACAAACTCCATACCAAGGAAGAATAACACATATATATTTCAATACACTCATGCTGCAAAAAGGCATTTTAATGAGATGCCACTCAGGCTTGTGTAATGTCAGGAAAGTTTAAGATCATTTCTCTGCAATAATATTCCTCACAAGGAGCTTATTACATCTCTCTATGGTTTTTCATTTCTAAGGTATTTCAGTGCCTAAACTGAACTTAGAAATTTGAGAATGCTCCAACTAAAAATGGATATATGTAGGCATGCAGGAACAGAGATTTGATCAAATCATTTGAAAAATGATTTAACTCTCCAGGTTAGGGAAGTCAGTTCAACATTGGTAGTTAAAGAAATTTATGAAGGGCCAAAAACTGAGAAGTCAAGTTCAGAAGAGAGATAGTTGCATTATATTAAGATGAAATTAATGATTTCCATTTTACTTAAGATAAAGCTTTCTAAATTACCATGATGCTATCATCTCCAAGAAAAACAAGTCTAATTGCCTCTCATTAAGATTGCAATCTTAAAGGTCTGATTTTTCTGTAAAAACACTGTTTATTCTTAAATTATAGCATATTCATAAACAAACTCCTGTGTGTTATGTTTCATTTTTTTCTAGTTAGATGTAATGTAGCATTTATTTGCATGAATCTGAACTCAGGCATTAAAGCTAACTGGATTTAAACGGGAGGACATTTTGTTCTCTATAAACAGCAAGAAGACTGTAACATTTCCACATTAAGGCAACAGCAATGAAAATAAAAATAAATCACAACAATTTATATAAAGACTAAAATTCTGTTGTTTTCCACCTAAAACCTATCTTATTTTTTGCATGAGAAAAGGAACAACAGAAGTTTTTAAGGATTCACAAACCTCCTTGTATTTAGAACATGTTTGTATTTTTGTGGTGTTATACTTTCTGAGAGGTAATAATATCATAATTTGGGGTCTTTGTGCAATCTGGCCTTGGGTTAGCACTTGAGTAAAACAGCAAAGTTCAAAAGTTCACATAAACATCCCAAACAAATGACTTGAAGATAGGGATCACTTCTTTGTAGTACCCTTTGTGTTTAGTACGTAAGTACAAACCAAAGGGTAGCATCACATTTTGTTCTTTGTCCTTAAGCTCCTTGAAATTCAATTATGTTTCAGAATGCAAGAAAGTGAATAGTAGGCTAGATATGTCCTTAAACCAAGTATATTCCCTGAAAATGACTCAATCCTTCCTTGTGTTTGTTATGTTTTCTTTACCTGCTCAACCTCCAAGTGAAAGCAATTTTACAGTCAATAGTTTGTTGTAGAGTTTGGATTTGTTTTTTTTTTTTTCCTCTCTCTCTCTTAGTCAAAAAGATAATCGTGATTTGAGTGGTGCCAACCAATGGGGCCTAGAGGGAAGGAAAATAGAGAGTAGAACCAGAAAAAATTTTTAAGTTAAATGAGGGCTTTTATATCACAATGTAGCTGGAACCTGTCTTTAAATTCTCTTTGAACTACCTCAAATGCTCTCATCTAGCCTTATGCAATACTTTCTAAATTTATTTTTTTGAGGGCTTAACATTCCAAACATGTATAACCAATGAACATGTCCTAGGGTTTTTTTTTAATTAGTATTCACTTTAATAACTTGAATTCACAGAGGTAAGCAGTATATAACCAGAAAGTTACAAGTAAACACAGATTATACATGCAAATTTCTGTTCACAAAGGTGACATGTACAGGTACATGAATTAGAGGCATGTATCTAGGTTTACAGCCAAACTGTTTTTAAAATGCAGAAATGTAAAATTACATCTTGAAAATATGAAGAGATGGTCTACACACTTCAAAAATCAAATGTTCCTTATACCAGAGATATATGAAAATTATGGGATTCAAGTGACAAGCAATAAGATCTCAAAAATTAATGCTATTCAAAGAGAAAGAGAACATTTTTACATTTCAGTAAAAATACATTGACTACTAGAATACGAAATCTGGCAGGAACTTAGGGAATAAAATACAAAATCTAAAGCTAATTACTTAATATTTCTTATTACTTAACAGTATGACATTAACAGAAAACTACACCTACATTTGAATTGCCAATCTCACGTTAATGAAGTGCTCCAAAAAATGAAATGCAACCAAAACAGGTTCAAACTCCAGATGAAAAGTCTGCAAGGCTCAGATTAAAACATGGAAAGTTTCATGTGAAAGTAATAAATATACTATTGGTTTTTTTTCTAATTGAATAGAATAAAATGTTAACATTTCTTTGAAGCTTGGAACTACTAAATTTCATTTTTCCAAATGGTTCTACATTTTTTTCTTAGTGGTGCAAGTAGAAAAAGTAAGCTACTTTGTCTTAAAGTAGCTTACGAAGTCAATCTCTACAAAGTACTTCTGTCTCTTGCCATTCTGATAAAATGAAAACTATTCATTAACTTAACCGTGTGTGTAATATTTTTTTGCTATAACACTTAACACATACACAGATATCTATTATTTCTCCACTAAAACAATAGAGTACAATAGTTTTCTTCTATCAGTATTGTATTTTAAAAAGGTTAACATTAAAAACAAAGAATTATTTTCTTTGAGATCATTAAATCTTGCACATCTTAAGTTTCCTTCTTCTGTCCGTGTTCTGCCAATTTATTCAGAAATTTCTTTAATTTCTCATAATCAGGAAGGCTGCTGCAATGAGTATTCTTTGCAACTTCTTCATTTGTATAAAAGAGTGAACACAGCTTACAGTAAAACCCTGTTTTAGGTATCACAGTCTGTATCAACAGAAACATTCGGCTGATATGGTCCAATTCTATAGTCATCTGGGATTGTATAGTCCTCCTTGTTCTCATCACTTTGACTATCTGCGTTTTCACATGTATCTTTGTTGGGATCATCAGCATTCTCAGTAGATTCAGCACCTGGTTCTGTGTTTTCCTAATTTATAATTCCATTTTCCAACACTGCTTCATTTCCTCGATCAAGTTCCTCTATCTTGTTCACCTTTTTAAGCTTTTTCTTAGCTGCTACTGAAGCACTTGCATCTTTCTTCCACACCTTTGAAGGTTCCTTTTTCCCTGTCAAAAGCCAAATCACCTAAGTTAGCAAGATTGGTCTCATCTCTCACTGAATTGCCACTTTGTAGCAGTGCTGCTGCTGTTTCTTCATCTACAAGTAGCTCATCTTCAGGTTCAAGAAGCATATTAGGTTCCTGCTCTGCCTTGTCTGCTGGTTCTCAGCTTGAAGATGATTCTGCAGTCCTTATTGATCCTTTTTATTGGCATTACCACTTTTGAAGCAAAATTAGCCTAGCTTTCTAGGTTCAGCTTTCTTTTTGGCTGTCTTTAAAAACATTTTTTAAAAAATCTGTGAAATAGACAAAAGCTAGTTCTACAATGTCCAGGTCATTTGAGCAGCTCTCAGTAGGGACTCACAGGGTCATGAGTATGACCTGTCTGCAGCAATAATAGGCCTTCTTTCTGCCGCTACCCAGTCTTCAAGTATGCCAGCATCTCTTGGAAGGATGAACCAGGGTACTGCACACCTTGCTAGTTTAATGAATCTTGGAATGAGTTCTTCATTGAATCAACAAGGATCTCACAGTGCACTATCTTCTGCTAGTACTTCTACTCATAATTTGAGGTCTATATTTAACATTGGAAGTAGAGGTCTCCTCCCTTTATCTTCTCAACACCGTGGAGATGCAGACCAGGCCAGTAACATTTTGGCCAGCTTTGGTCTGTCTGCTGGAGACCTAGATAAACTGAGTTGTTATCCAGAGGACAAGATTACTCCTGAGAATGTGCCCCAAATCCTTCTACAGCTTAAAAGGAGGAGAACTGAAGAAGGTCTTGCCTTGAGTTATGGCAGAGATGGCAAATCTACCACACAGGAGCCACCATACAGAGTATCTAGGGATGACTAGGAAGAAAAAAGGCACTTTAGAAGAGATAGTTTTGATAATTGTGGTCCTAGTCTCAACTCAGTGCTTGATTATGACCATGGAAGTCATTCTTAATAATCTGGTTATTATGACAGAATGGACTATGAAGATGACAGATTAAGAGATGGAGAAACGGCTGGGTGCAGTGGCTCACGCCTATAATCCCAGCACTTTGGGAAGCCGAGGCAGGCAGATCATGAGGTCAGGAGTTCAAGACCAGACTGGCCAACATGGTGAAACCCCGTCTTACTAAAACATACAAAAATTAGCTGGGCATGGTGGCTCATGCCTGTAATCCCAGCTACTTGGGAGGCTGAGGTGGAGAATTGCTTGAACTGGGACCCAGGAGGCAGAGGTTGCAGTGAGCCGAGATAATGCCACTGCACTCCAGCCTGGGCTACAGAGCAAGACTCCATCTCAAAAAAAAAAAAAAAAGATAAGAAAGGTGTATGGATGATTCTTTTTGTGTGTGTGAGACCTTACATAACTACCATAAATTTGACAGTGAGTGTGAGAGAATGGACGTGGTCCTGGCCCCTTACAAGAGAGATCTCTCTTTGAGAAAAAGAGGGATGCTCTTCCAAGTACCAATATTAGGACTTCCATGGACTCTTACCAAAGGGCTATCCCCATATATCCCTGTGCTCTATATGTGATTTGTCAGTTCATTCTAATAAGGAGTGGAGTCAACATATCAATGGAGCAAGTCACAGTTGTCGATGCCAGCTGCTTCTTGAAATCTACCCAGAATGGAATCCTGACAATGATACGGCACACACAGTGGGTGATCCATTCATGTTGTAGCAGTCTACAAATCAAGAACCAGGATTCTGGGACCTCTACCTCCCTTGTTTCATCTTGGAGGACCAGCAGTTGGACCAAGAGGAAATCTGGGTGTTGAAAATGGAAACCTGCAAGGACCTAGACACATGCAAAAAGGCAGAGTGGAAACCACCAGAGTTGTTCACATCATGGATTTTCAACGAGAGAAAAAGTTGAGATATCAGCTATTACAGCTGGTGGAACTATTTGGAGTCATTTCAAATTATCTGATTCTAAATAAAATTAATGAGGCATTTATTGAAATGGCAACCACAGAGTATGCTCAGGGTGCTATGGATTATTATACAACCACACCAATGTTGGTATTTGACAAGCTAGTGAGAGTTCATTTATCCCAGAAGTACAAAAGAACAAAGAATCCTGAAGGAAAGCCAGATCAGAAGTCTGATCAAAAGCAAGAGCTTGGACATATAATACATCTCAGCAATTTGCCCCATTCTGGCTCTTCTGACAGTGCTGTCCTCAAGCTTGCTGGGCCTTATGGGAAAATAAAGAATTACATATTGATGAGGATGAAAAGTCAGGAATCTATTGAGATGGAGACAGGAGAAGATGCAATGGCAGTGGTTGACCATTGTTTGAAAAAAGGCTTTTGGTTGAGCTGTCTGAGAAATATAAAAACTGGTACTGAGGATTCCCAACAAGAGGCATTGATTTACTGAAAAAAGATAAATCCCAAAAAGATCTTACTCTCCAGATGGCAAAGAATCTCCAAGTGATAAGAAATGCAAAACTGATGGTTCCCAGAAGACTGAAAGTTCAACTGAAGGTAAAGAACAACAAGATAATTCTGGTGAAGATGGTGAGAAAGACACAAAGTATAAATTTATTTTTGAAGTTACAGTTTGAATGATTATTACTATCATAAGTGAATGCTGACTTTGAAGTGTATTCTATGAGTCAAATATCTAACCTTTCACTCTAAGGGAAAAAAGACAAGAGTCAGAAATTTTAAGCAGAAAATTTGAAATAAATGAGTATACAATGACTTATTTTCTCTATTTTTATTTTAACAGTTTGACTTTTCCTGTAGACTAAGGAACAGCTAATGGCTTATGTCATCTAACTCTCTTTATCCAAGTTAGCAAAAACCTAACAGTTTTCTTTTTAGGTTAAGAATAATAACATTAATAGCTATATTTTACTGAAAGCTTATGATGTTAAGCTCTTAAATGATCTGAGTTAGTTTTCAGCTTATAAGGGAGATACTAGTATTAACCATTTACCCGAGGAAACCAAATCTCAGGGAAGTTAGGTAATTCTGCCATGTTAGTAAGTGAAAAAGTCAAAATTATAATGCAGGCTGACTTCCTCCAAAGCACCCTTCACCTCTCTCCTGCACAGCCTCTGTCTAACATTAAGCCCATATCCTTCCTTTCCACTACCCCACCAAACCTGAACATTTTCTTCTCATTCTTTAAACTTTATTTTAAATAGAAACCATCCCTTAGTAATTATAAAAATTCCAGGAAGTAAATTAGAAACTATTTTCTGAAGTTGCTGCTTTTCTACTACTAGCCTGTGCCTCCTAGTCCTATTTCTTTCAATGGTGCACCTGAATAGAATATCCATCATTGGCAAATCCACAAATAGTAACTCATATTGCCTGAAAACATTCATTCAGCAAATATAATGTTTGAGGCTCTGTTGAATAAGTTGATAAAGAGATGGTTTAGTATCAGAGTGTGAAGGGAATTATGCATTTTACTAAACCATCTCCTTGAAGGCAATGGGAAGCATTTAGAATATTTAGTAATGAAATGGTATGCTCTGATTAGATGATAGAAAAATCACAAGGGTAGATGTTTGGAGAATTACTTGGAAAAGAGTGTGTGAGACTGAATGCAGGGAAATCAGTGAAGAGGATTATGTTGTGCAATATAGGAAAGAAATAATGAAGGTTGGATCTATTACGATACTAGAAATTGAGAAGCAAGGTACATAGAAGTTCTCTGTTGAAAAGAACCCAACTTGGAGAGAATCAGACTGAAGTTGCATATTGATAGCAAGAAGGAAAAATACCTAAGACACTTGAGAATAAAGAGTGACTCCATGCAGCTCAGGATGTCAACAGCGACAGAAACACACCACCCCTGGAGTTTTCATGCATAGAAAGAAAGCTGGGCAGGACTGGGTGGCTCATGCCTGTAATCCCAGCACTTTGGGAGGCCAAGGTCAGCAAATCACTTGAGGTCAGGAATTTGAGACCAGCCTGGCCAACATGGTGAAACCTCATCTGTACTAAAATACAAAAATTAGCCAGGCATGTTGGCACACACCTGTAATCTCTGCTACTCAGGAGGCTGAGGCAGGAGAATCACTTGAACCAAGGAGGTAGAGGTTGCAATGAGCCAAGCTCACACCAATGCATTCTAGCCTGGCCAACAGAGTGAGACTCCACCTCAAAAAAAAAAAAAAAGAAAAAAGAAGAAAAGAAAAAGAAATCTGGACAAGAAAGATGGAGTGATTGCAGTCACCCAGAGTTTATTTTTCAATGCAGAGATTTCACACATAAGCAGATGAAAACTAAGATAAATTGGAACTGTTTATTGTTCTCCTCCCACCTGCACTTCAATCTAAAAACATAGATTTAACTTATCTTCATACACTCCTGTCCAAAAGAGGAATGAGATTTGTTGCTCTGTAGAGCAGGGGGGAAAAAAGGGAAAAAAACTATGGAGCTAATAGTTCTGACATAAAGGAAAATTTCCTAACACTCCCTTAGAAAGATGATCCAAAGCCCAAGAGTACAAGTAAGACAGTCAGAGAAATATAAAACAGCCAATATTATACTGAATGGGCAAAAGCTGAAAGTATTCCCTTTGAAAACTGCACAAGACAAGGATGCCCTCTCTCACCACTCCTATTCAACATAGTATTAGAAGTTCTGGCCAGGGCAATCAGGCAAGAGAAAGAAATAAAGAGTATTTGAATAGGAAGAGAGGACGTCAAATTGTCCCTGTATACAAATGACATGATTTTATATTTAGAAAACCCCATCATCTCAGCCCAAAATCTCCTTAAGCTGATAAGCAACTTCAGCAAAGTCTCAGGATACGAAATCAATGTGCGAAAATCACAAGCATTCCTATACACCAGTAATAGACAAACAGAGAGCCAAATCATGAGTGAACTCCCATTCACAATGGCTACAAAGAGAATAAAATACGATTTACAATAGATGTGAAGGACCTCTTCAAAGAGAACTACAAACCCCTGCTCAAGGAAGTAAGAGAGGACACAAACAGATGGAAAAACATTCCATGCTCATGGGTAGGAAGAATCAATATCATGAAAATGACCATACTGCCCAAAGCAATTTATAGAATCAATGCTATCCCCATCAAGCTACCATTGACTTTCTTCACAGAATCAGAAAAAATTACTTTAAATTTCATATGGAACCAAAAAAGAGCTTGTATTGTCAAGACAATCCTAAGCAAAAAGAACAAAGCTGGAGGCATCACACTACCCGAATTCAAAGTATACTACAAGGCTACAGTAACCAAAACAGCATGGTAGTGGTACCAAAACAGATATATAGACCAATGGAACAGAACAACAGCCTCAGAAATAATACCACCATCTACAACCATCTAATCTTTGACAAACCTGACAAAAACAAGCAATGGGGAAAGGATTCCCTGTTTAATAAATGTTGGAAAAACTGGCCAGTTACATGCAGAAAACTGAAACTGGACCCTTCCTTATACATAATACAAAAATTAACTCAGGATAGATTAAAGACTTAAATGTAAGACCTAAAACCATAAAAACCATAGAAGAAAACCTAGGCAATATCATTCAGGACATAGGCGTGAGCAAAAACTTTATGACTAAAACACCAAAAGCAATGACAACAAAAGCCAAAATTGACAAATGAGATCTAATTAACTAAAGAGCTTCTGCACAGCCAAAGAAACTATGATCAGAGCAAACACACAACCTACAGAATGGGAGAAAATTTTTGCAATCTACCCATCTGACAAAGGGCTAATATCCGGAATCTACAAAGAACATAAACAAGTTTACAAGAAAAAACCCATCTAAAAGTGGGCAAAGGATACAAACAGACACTTTTCAAAAGAAGACATTTATGCAGCCAACAAACATATGAAAAAAAAGCTCATCATCACTGGTCAATAGAGAAACACAAATCAAAACCACAATGAGATAGCATCTCATGCCAGTTAGAATGGCAATCATTGAAAAGTCAGGAAACAACAGATGCTGGAGAGGTTGTGGAGAAATAGGAATGCTTTTACAGTGTTGGTGGGAGTGTAAATTAGTTCAACCATTCTGGAAGACAGTGCGGTGATTCCTAAAGCATCTACAACCAGAAATACCATTTGACCCAGCAATCCTATTACTAGGTATATACCCAAAGGATTATAAATCATTCTATTATGAAGACACATGCACACATATGTTTATTGCAGCATGGTTCACACTAGCAAAGACTTGGAACCAACCCAAATGCCCATCAATGATAGACTGGATAAAGAAAATGTGGCACATATACACCATGGAATACTATGCAGCCATAAAGAATGAGTTCATGTCCTTTGCAGGGACATGGATGAAATTGGAAATCATCATTCTCAGCAAACTAACACAGGAACAGAAAACCAAACACCACATGTTCTCACCCATAAGTGAGAGTTGAATAATGAGAACACATGGATACAGGGAGGGGAACATTACACACCAGGGCCTGTTGGTTGGTGGGAAGGTAGGAGAGGGATAGCTTTAGGAGAAATACCTAATGTAGATGATGGGTTGATGGGTGCAGCAAACCACCATGGCACATGTATACCTATGTAACAAACCTGCACATTCTGCACATGTATCCTAGAACTTAAAATATAATTTTAAAAAAAGAAATACAATGAGCAAACATAGCAATTACAATGCCTGAAATTCAAGATAAAATCAGTTTGTCTAAAAGCATTAAACAAAATAGCACAGATAAGTTAAAAGAAAAATAATGGGCCAAGACATTTAGTAAAAGACAAAGAAAAAATTCAGGTAAATAATTAAGTTATATAAGGAAAATCATTTGATATCAAAAAACATTTTAATTAATAATAAAATAATGACTATCACAAAACCTGTTGTACTGAATAATTCTCTCTTATAATAGTAAATATGAAAATTAGAAAATGCTAAAGAAGTTGACAGAAATGATAGTATAAGAAATATGTAACAGCCCTTCCTTCATATTTTAGCAAATTTGGTAGGCAAAAATTAGCATATAAAGGATATTAATTATACACTCATTTAATTTATATCATACAGACAATACAGAGTATGTTATACAATATAGGTATCACTTTTAAAAATAAAATACATAATTGCAAAATCAATAAATTTGACTACATCAATTATCACAAACAGAATGAGTAGGTAAATTAGACTATTTGGCATCAATAACACAGAGAGGTAATTGATTTTGTAAATATTTATGTAAGTAACTTTTTTCAGTGTTAGCAACCCAATAGAAAAAATGAACAGAAGACTGAGCGCCAACAGAAGTAATACACACATATACTAAAAATACAAAGAAATTTTAAGCTTGTTATTCATCAAAGATATGCAAATTAAAACAGCAATGAAATTAAAGGACACCTGCCAAATAAATAAATTTTAAAATCTTTAAACAAAGAGAGAATGTCATAGGCTGAGCAGTTTCGTACATTTCTGGTGGTAAAGGTTTCTGGCAGATAATTGAAATACTACAGCCTTAACAATGTTCACATATTTTCTTTTTATTCAGTAGAGTATATAGTATGGAAATAATACAAAGCATGCAAAAGATTTTTGCACATGAAAGTTCATTGATGTATTAGCTATAAAAAGAAAAAAATCCAAACCAAAAATATCCATAATCTCCTATTATGAACACTTGGAGTTTTTATTTTTAAACTTACCATTTTTTAAACTTTAGGATGCAGACTGAACCCCTGAAGGTTTCAGGCAATACCTCATAATCAATCTTGTTAGGATTTTGGTTGTGGAATATCTCACTCTGACTGGGATAAACTAGATAATAAATAGCCTCAAATTGGTTCACTTGAATCTTACCACCGAAGTAAATCAGGCCAGCTCAGGTGCCACCAAATGAGTTACAAAGATACTTTTTTTCATAGCTATTTGGATTTTTAGGATTGACGAATTGTAATTATATAGTATTCATTTATGAAGCATCTGTATGATAGACTATGACTCGGCAGATAAAAATTACAGAATTGAAATATTTTATAGTACTGGGAAAGGCTCATATATATCTAGTGAAGATGTTAGTATTTGAAACTGTATATAGACTATATTTTCAATTTTTAATAATATTTATGTGTATAGAAAAGGTCTAAATAACATACTATGAATGTTAGCAGCAGTTCTCTACAAGTGTTAGGGTTATAGCTGATTGTTCAGTTTTATTTATAAATCTTGTTTATATTTTCCAATTTTTTAATAATGAACATGTATCCCTTTTATCTACAAAAAAAAATACTTGGGTTAAAACATACAAAAAAAATACAGAGGTAGCTAAAGCATAACCTAAAATGGTTCTCACATATTTTAGATGCTATTGGATAAATCTAAGTAAATTTTCTTTCATTCACAGAGAAAGGAAAGCATACATTTGGCACCAAAATCCCATAAAACATAATTTATTGGCTATAAAGGTGATTAATAGCAACAATAGTTCACTAAGGAATGTTTTGAAATCACAGTCCCTAAGAAAATTTAAATAATTTACAACTCCTGCCTATATGCTTGTATTTATCATAAGGATGGGTTTTATGTTCAAATTTCCTCTTTCAGAAGAATGTTGATAAATTGGTGATAGTGTGCTATATGGAGATTAAAGAAAAGGGAGTAAAGAATGAGAAATTACTTAACTTTACGATTCTTTCTATCCTTTTTTATTGATTTCATCCTGGAATATGGAGAAATGATAACACAAGAAAGTATTAAACTATGTGTTTTCTCACTAAAATTCATTATTCCAAATGTTATGCTGAATATATACTGGTGAGTTTCTATGAACCTTCCTTGTCTCTTAGTATTTCAGTTCTCAGTCAAAAGACTTGAAGAATAGATTCTATAACTTTTTTATTTCATACATACCCCCCAAAGCTCTTTAACATTACCATAAGTGGCTCAGTCTCTTCATTCCATAAAAAGACTGGAATTAAAATTCTGTTAAGACTATCCCTATATTAAGTTTGCACTAAGCCCCCAAGTTAGGACAGCCTTATTTCCTCCTGGCTATTACAAACAAATTTTAACCGCAAAATAGATTGACACATCTCTTTGTTTTGTCTTTAGATTGATTCATGTAGGCTTAATACAAATTGTTACACTTAAGCTTCTGGTGGTATTTTTGAAGGCAGAAAGAAAGTCTATGAAGCGCATAGGATCATTTTTAATGTACCTGAAGTCTTTAGCAATAAGAGAGGATATACTTTAGCAGAAGGGTGAAGTATGTTGTTGTTGCAGACTTCCTGGATAATAGAAAGCCTCAGAATTTAAGGTTGTAGTTTCTAGAAATATAAATAGTAACCAAGGACATGTCTTAGCCATGCCAGGGGACCTGCAGAGCTTAACAGTGGTATGCTTGAACCAACTTGCACTGGCTCAGGAAAGCCATTATGTTTACCTCTTCCTTCCTCCACATTCAGTGATGTCATGGTGGCAGTTTGAAATTGGCCAGGTTTGGAGTGGTTAAACCACAAATATCATCAAACACTAGAAATCAAGTTTGTCTTTTCCTGAGAGGTGATTATTAAACATTTACTAACACACAGTTAATGAGGGGTATGGTTTTGAGAATTTAATAACATAATTAGTGGTAGATGTGATTGTACACTATTACAAAGTTAGTGCTATATAACGAAAAAATTTACCATCTAGCCTTTTACAAAAAAACAATTGCTGACACCTGCTTAAGAGGATTAATACCATTATCCCAACAGAATTAAGGCTCTCATGGAATGTGTCAAGAGGGCTTTGCCCTTAACAACAAGTTCCAAGAATAGAAGCGTGATGTATGATGGAATGAAGATTAAACATAAACTCAGGAGTCTGGAGTCATGGTCAGAACCCACAAATTTAAATCAAATAAAAATAAATGTAAAAGACTTGAGCTTAAGTTTTTTAAATGAATAAAAATGTATGCTTATTTTATTTTGAAAGAAGAAACTTGGGAAAGTTAGAAGGCTACAGATTAAATATGAGAAAAACTTGGCCAATAAATAAAACCAACACAGTGTAACACAATATCAGTTGAATTTAGTAGGTTAAACAAATTGCCATTCAAAAATTCTTTTCAGAATGATACCACTTAAGAAATGCACACAAACATAAATATTTAGAAAGAACCCTAAAAAAGAAAAAAAATGTTTAAAGTGGTTCTATCTGGGTTTAGAGATTATAAATGCTTTTCTGTTTTCTTCTTTCTATGTTTTCTTCATTTCACACTTATTTAAACTATGTGCTTGTTATTGAGTTTTTAGTACTATTTGCTAATGATATTAGTACGGCTAAAAGGAAGCCAAGTGCTCTTATCTAAGACCAACGAGAAAAAGACTTCAAAGGCATTGCAGAGGTCTTCAAGGCAGCCCCTCACATCACAGGTTTATAGGCATAGGAGGAAAGAATGGTTTGGGGGGCCAGATCCAGGGCCCTATTGCCCTGCTCAGACTCAGAACACTGCTTCCCACATCCCAGCAGCTCTAGCTCCAGCCTTGACTCAACAAGGCCCAGGTACAGCTTGGGCCACAGCTTTGAAGGTCACAACCATAAGACTTACTAGCTTTCATGTGGTGTTAAGTTTGCAGGCACGCAGAATGCATGCATGAAGGAGGCTTAACAGCTTTCTCCTAGATTCACAGGATGTAGGAGAAAGTCTGGGTGGCCAAAAAGAATCCTGTTATAGGGCTGGACCCCTCACGGATAATTTCTACTAGGGCAGTGTGAAGAGGAAATGTGGAGCTGGAGCCCACCAAGAGACATGGTCTAGTGGAGCTGTGGAAAGGAGGTCACTGCCTTTCAGACTCCAGAATGTTAGTCATGGGCAGCTTGCATCCTGATCCTGAAAAACCTGCATGAACACACTTCCAGTTCACGACAGCATCCACAGAGGCTTCACCCTGCAAAGCCACAGAAGCAGAGCTGCCCAAGGCCTTGGGAACTCACCCCTTGAACCAGTGTGCTCTGGATGGAGGACACGGAATCAAAGGAGATTATTCTGGAGCTTTAAGATATAATGCCTGCCCTGCTGGGTTCCAGACTTGCATGGGGCCTATTATCCCTTTCTTTCGGCTAATTTCTTCCTTTTGGAATGGAAATGTTTACCCAATGCCTATAATACCATTGTATCTTGGAAGAAAGTAACTTGTTTTGTTTTTATAGGTTCATAGATGGATGAACTTGGCCTTGAGTCTCATATGAAAGTTTTGACTTTGAACTTTGGAACTTTAGAAGTTAAGGCTGGAACAAGTTAACACTTTGGGAGACTACTGCAAAGGCATGATTGTATTTGAAATGTGAGAAGGACATGAGATTTGCTGAGTCAGGGGATGAATGATATAGTTTGAACATTTGTCCCCTCCAAATCTCAAATTGAAATGTAATCCCCAAAGTTGGAGGTGGGGCCTGGTGGGAGATGTTTGGATCATAGTAGCAAATCCTTCATGAATTGCTTAGCACTGTCCCCTTGGTGATGAGTGGGTTCTCATTTTGGTAGTTCACGTGAGATCTGGTTGTTTCAAAAAGCATGGAACTTCTCCCCTCTCTCTTTCTTGCTCCCACTCTTACCACATAACATACTGTCTCTTTGTCTTCTTCCACCATGATTGTAAGCTTCTTGAGGCCCTCGCTAGAAGTCAAGCAGATGCTAGCACCATGCTTCTGATATAGCCTGCAGAACCATGAGCCATTTAAATCTCTTTTCTTTATAAATTACCCAGCCTCAGATATTATTTTATAACAATGCAAAAACAGCCTAACACACTAAGTTTAATTGTAGTGTCCAGATCAAAAAAGTTTATAAAATGTGAATGTAGGTAACACTACTTAACTATACACTTAAAATAGTTGAGATGTTAAATTTTATGTTATGAATATTTTACCACAATTTCTCAAGAGCTAATAAGAAAAGAAGTATAGTAGGGTGATGTACCAGCTTATTACTTACTACTGAATGATTCTGTACAATTTATTTAGCCGTTCTGAGCCTTATTTTCTCCTCTGTAAAATAAGATTAGTAATAGAACTATATACCATATATACTCTAATATAGCCAACCATTCTCCCATTAATATTCTTTCTTATTAAATAAACTTACTTTAGATCTCTTGCTTCAGTAAAGCAAAGCAAAATGGAGTCTAATAGACTCGCTTCTACGCAGATTAGAGAGATCTCATTCTAACAACATATGCTGGGCAAATTGCAAATTCATGACTCTCAAATCAGAGAGCTGAACTCATATATCAATTAACTAGTCTAAACTCTATGGAAAGACAATTCCAGCAGGAAGAGACGAGATATAAGCACTTGCTTCTATGGGGCAGATGAAGCCAGATGTCAGTAAGAATAATTCAGCTAGAATTGTTAATAAATTAGTATAAGCTGAGTGTGGGCTAGTGAGAAAGCATAGAGTTCTAGGGACTGCAGATGAAGGTAAAGTTCTCATCTTTTCTCCACAGATGCCACCAGGAACTCATAAAAAAGACTGGCAATAGTCCTAAGAAAGCAACTCTTACAGTGCTGGACTGAAGGTAGGAACTGCAGATACTGCAGAATGACACCGGGGCCATAGCAGAAACAAACTTCAAACTCAGCCTGACTCCTGAATAGATTAACTTAAACCCAGATATTAAAGGCCTAGCAGAAAAAAAGATACACCCATTTCCAGGCAAATAAACCATTCTTTCCTACATAACATGAGCAGTATTTGACAAAAAATAATAAGGGATTCAAAAAGTAAGGAAAATAAAACACACACATACACACACTACAAAGAAAAAAAAAGGCAATCACTAGAACCAGACTCAGATATGACACAGATGTTGAAGCTAAATGACAGGAAATTTAAAATAAATATGACTAATATGTTTTAAAGTTCTAAGGGAGAAGGTGAACAAATGCAGGATCAGGCAGGTAATTTCAGCAGAAGGATGGAAACAGCAAGAATTAATCAAATGGAAATGTTAGAAACAGCACAATAACAGTAACAAAGCATGCTTTCAACTGGCTTATAAGTAGACTTAAGAATCCAGCAAAAGAATTAGTAAACTAATAGATAGATTGACACATACTACTCAGACTGAAACACCAAAAAAAACAAGTTGGGGAAAAAAATATTAAAAAAAAAAAAAACAGGAGAGAGCATCTAAGAGCTGTGGAGCAATATCCAACTATCTAACATATATGTAATTGAAATTCTAGAAACAAAAGCAGAGAAAAGTGCAACAGAAATACTTGAAGGAAAAAGGCCAAGAGATCTCCAAAATTGATGATAGACACCAAACCACAGTTTCAAGAAGCTCAGAGAACATCAGGAAAGATAATTAAACAAACATACACGCTCAGTACCAAAGATACCATCTTCAAAATGCTAAAAGCAAGAGACAAAGAAGAAATGTTGAAGACAGCAAGAGAAAAAGGAGGATACATATATTCAGAGAAAGAAAGATAACAATTAGAGGGATGATGCAAGTCAGAAGACACTAGTCTAGCTTTTAAAGTGCTGAAAAAGAAAAATTCTCAACCCAGAATTCTATCCCAAGTAATAATATCTTTCAAATAGAAAAACAAAGACTGTCTCAAACAAAAACTAGGAGAATTCATTGCCAGCAAGTTTATATACTATATGAAATGTTAAAGAAAATTTTTCAGGCAGAAATGATGCTATATTTTAATTGGTCTAAAAGATCAATCAACTATTTAAAGCAAAAATATTAGCTTTAATAGTTTTAACCCATTATTAACCCATTATGTATTAAGAGCGTATGTAAAAGTAAAAAGAATGACAACAGCCCCAAAAGATTGAATGTGTAAAATGCAATGGGAATGCTAGTTCAAAATATAGCCCTGTTTTAAGTTCCTTGAGAAATTGCCAAACTGCTTTCCACAGGACTGAACTAATTTACATTCCCACCAACAGTGTATAAGGGTTCTCTTTTCTCTGAAATCTTGCCAACATCTGTCATTTTTTGACCTTTTTCTTTCTTCTGTGTGTGTGTGTGTGTGTGTGTGTGTGTGTGTGTGTGTGTGTGACAAGACCTCACTCTTTCACCCAGGCTGGAGTGCAGTGGCATGAACACAACCCACTGCAGCCTCAACCTCTTGGGTTCAAGCAGTCTTCCCACCTCAGCCTCCTGAATAACTGGAACCACAGTCATGCACCATGACACCTGACTGATTTTTTATTATTATTTTTTCTGTAGAAACAGGGTCTCACTATGTTGCCTGGTCTCAAACTCCTGGGCTCAAGCAATTCTCTCACTTGAGCCTTTCAAAATATTGGGATTACAGGCATGAGCAGCCTGACTTTTTAATAATAGCCATTCTGATTGTTGTGAGACAATATCTCATTGTGGTTTTGATTTGCATTTCTGTAATGATTAGTAAGGATAGCATTTTTAATATGCTTGTTGGCTGCTTGTATGTCATCTTTTGAGAAGTGTCTGTTCATGTCTTTACCCATTTTTCGGTGAGGCTGTTTGGTTTTGCTTATTGTTTAAGTTCCTTATAAATTCTAGATATTAGATCTTTGTCAGATGCATAGTTCAAAAATATTTGCTTCTATTTTGTAGGTTGTCTGTTTACCTTCTTGATAGTTTCTTTTGCTTTGCAGTAACCCTATAGTTTAATTAAGTTCCACTTGTCAATTTTTTTTTCTGTTGCAACTGCTTTTGGAGTCTTAATCATGAAATGTTTGCCAAGGCTTATGTCCTGAATGATATTTCCTAGGTTTTCTTCTTAGGTTTTTACAGTTTTTGGTCTTACATTTAAGTCTTTTTGCATATGGTGAAAGAAAAGGGTCCAGTTTCAATCTTCTACTTATGGGTAGTCAGTTATCCAGCACTATTTATTGAATAAGGAGTCCTTTTCCCATTGCTTGTTATTATCAATTTTGTTGAGGATCAGATGGTTGTATGTGTGTGGCTTTATTTCTGGGTTCTCTAGCCTGTTCCATTGGTCTATGTGTCTATTTTCTTACCAGTACCATGCTGTTTTGGTTACTGTAGTCTTGTAGTATAGTTTGAAGTTGGGTAGTGTGATGCCTCTGGCTTTGTTCTTTCTACTTAGAATTGCTTTGGCTATTCAGGTTTATTTTTTGCTTCAATATGAATTTTAGAATAGTTTTAATTCTGTGAAAAATGTCATTGGTGGTTTGATAAGAATAGCATCAAACCTGTAAATTGCTTTAGATGGTATGGTCATTTTAACAGTATTGATTTTCCATTAGTTTGTGTCATCTCTAATTTCTTTCAGCAGTGTTTGGTAATTTTCATTGTAGAGATCTTTCACCTCCCTTGTTAGCTATATTCCTAGGTACTTTATTTATTTTGTGGCTACTGCGAATGGCATTACGTTCTTGATTTGGCTCTCAGTCTGGACATTACTGGTGTATAGAAATGGTACTAATTTTTATACACTGATTTTTGTATCCTAAAACATTACTGATGTTATTTGTCAGTTCTAAGAACCTTTGAGTGGAGGCTATGGGATGAGGTTTCTTAGGTATAGAATTACATTGTCTGTGAAAAGAAATAGTTTTACTTCCTCTCTTCCTATTTGGATGCCTTTTTTTTCTTTCTTTCTTTTGCCTGATTTATCTGGCTAGGACTTCCATATTATGTTGAATAGAAGTGGTGAGAGTGGGCATCCTTGTCTTGTTCACATTCTCAAGGGGAATGCTTCCAGCTTTTGCCTGTTTAGTGTGATGTTAGCTGTGGGTTTATCATAAATCGCTTTTATTACTTTGGGGTATAGAAGTGAGAAATTATGATCCAGGCTTTGAAAAGAGAGTAGGAAGAAAATAAGCAAGTTTTTGAAAATACATATTTATCAAATGAAGTAAGTAGGAGTGTAAAAAACCTATTCATAGTTATTGATAGCCATCTGCACATAAATTCTTTGTAACTCATTTTAATCAATCTATTTCTTCCTAAACTAAACATAATATAACAGAGAAGAAAATGATAGAACCAAAACTGTAAAATGCTAGAATAGAGAAAGAACCATTTTACCTATTTTAAGATTCATGTTAAAATGCACATAATCAGGACAGAAGATGAGGACAGTAGATGATTTATGACACTATGGTCTTTGTAATGACAATCAAGGCAATCATTATTTCCAGAAAGATTATTCAGCATATGAAATGCTAGTCATGCATAGAATTATTATTAGGCCAAAAATACTTGTCTTTTATATCTTAATCCTTACCAAGAAATACACTCCATTAAAAAGTAATCAGTTAAATTGGGTAACTTTTTATATTGGGTAACTTTTTATTATCTTTTTGTACTTTTAAAAAGTATAGTTACAAAAGCAGTACATGTGCACTATAGAAAATTTTTAAATTTAATTAAATAAATTTAATTACATCAGTGTCCACCAATGCTAATCACCTTAATATTTATATTTTCAGGTCTTTATACACACACACACACACAGACACACACACACACACACACACACACACACACCTCTTTCTAGTTTTACATGAATTTAAAATCTTATTGTACATACCATTCCTCAATCTGGTTTGGTTTTTTTAGTAACTTTCTCTTTCAGTACACTTTATTTCATCTACTGCTGAGATGATGTTCAAAATTCACCCAGGTGACCCAAAAATATTACATACAGCTCATTTGTCCATTCAAATATCAAATGTAGGATCCAATCTTGCATGTGGCTTTTATATTTGTTAAATTTCTTATAATTGATTACGATCTTTCTTTCATAATACTTTTTTAAAAACCGAAGCCAATTACATTCTATAGAATACTCCTGAATTTTTCCAGTTGCTTTGCTGTGCTATTATTGAACTTCTTAGCCTATATCCTGTATTTCCTGTCATAATCTAAATTCTATATTGTATATTAGAAGCTTAATAAATTTAATTTAAATTATTTTCACCAATAACAATTCAATGTGATGGTGTGTACTTCATGTAGCATCATATCCAAAGCCACATAATATCTGGTTAACCATTATTGGTGGCACTATGATTGATTCTTACACTAAGTAATTTTGTTTTTCCCATCCACTGTACAGATAAGCTTTTCTCCTTGTGATTAAAAAGTAATCTATTAGGTTTTTCTTTTTTTAGCAATTAACCAGTGGCCAGTTTCTCATCAACCATTTACTTAATGGTTTTGACACCAATTAATATTTTCCCCTTAATCTAATAATATCATTTGGATCTGTAAAATTATGTTTTCTACAATTTCTTGTATATTTTATAACTGGCTTTCTTCTATAATACAGAACTTTTTCTCAAATATCAGAAAAACTGGTTAACAGGTGAAAATATAACAAGTGGAATTCTCATACACACCTGTTGGGAATATTTGTACCACCTCTTTGGAAAACAATCTGCCATTATCTAGCCAAGGTAAAGATATACACAATCTATGACCCAGCATTTCCATTTTAGGTTTAGCATTTTTCAGTTTCAGGATACTCCACTTAAAATCAGAAATATACCTCCTTAAATTAAGCATGTATAAGTCGTAATTGAGAAGAAATTTCTTAATATTTTAAATAAAAAAATTATAAAGTTTTATATATCAACTGAAAACTTCAACCAATTTTCTAAAACAGAACTAATTCGCTGTCAAATGCCTATATATAACAACTAATCATGTTAGGACGTAAAAAGATTTAAATGTTCATCAAACAAATGGTTGCTTTGTATACAGTAATCACAGTACCATGGCCTTTATTGATTCTCAGCTGTACCTTTCACAACATTTACACTTAATTTTATTTAAAATAGAACTTAAGATTTCACCCTTATTCCCACCTTCTTTTTCCACAACATACACACACACACTGTTTTGTTTAAAATGAAGTATTGAGCTTTGGGGGCATAAATATACAGTTTTATTGTAAGACATCAGCAAGTAAGTATATTGCAGACACCTACATTCTAAAGTTTGGGTATTAAAATCCAATTGTTTCACCAGGAAAATGTTAAGGTTTGCAACTCACTATTTACCCTAAATACATTCACACAATGCATTTGTAACAGCATTGCTTACAGTAACCAAAAACTGCAAACATCCTCAACGTTCACTTACACTAGCGTGTATGAATTATGAAATATTCATATAATGGGAGAGTATATTAAAAAGAAAATAATATAGCCAAATATTATAGTATGGATTAACTCCAGAAACATGAACCAATAAATTTCTGTTCATTATAAATTACCTAGTCTGAGATATTCTATCAGCACAAAATGAATTAAGACATGAGGATACCTCTGGGGTGGAGGAATAGAAGTGTAATTAGGGAGAATGCCATGAATAGACTGGGTATGTGTTTTGGAATGCCGCCATTTTTATTTTTTGACTTAGGTTACACAAGAGTTTGTTTTATAAACAACTACATTACTCATTAAACTACAAAATATTTTTATGAACTCTTCTGGAAATATATGTTTCAGAATAAGAAAAGGAAAAGGTGAATGGAAAAAGAAGCTTAGGTATTAATAAAGGAGACAAGAGTGCAGGATTCTGCTAAGGGGCACCAACCCTGGGTTGCTCTATCTGACCATATGTCAACAAATATATGACGACTGTAAAATTTAAAAAGAATAGTACCCAAAATAAGACAGGCACAAAACTATTTGCAAAGGAGCTTGCACTTAGAAAAACAATACATTTGTTGGATTGGAACTTTATGGATAAAAAACCCTTCCATACAAATTACAAGTTTTAAATATATCTACAAGATAAAAACTGAAAGTTTCCATAGGAACATAACAGGCATTCGTAAAATCATAAAATGTAAGAATACTGTGAACTGTGGTTTTGTGCAACAAATCCTGCAATTTTGAAAACATGAGGATGTCAATGAAATTCAAGAGAAATCATTTTCAACAATTAAAGAAAACATTTTAATAGAAGGTGGTAACTTTGCAATAATTCATTATTATTATATGTTCTTAAATTTCAATATGTAACAGAAAAAAAGATCGAATACTTAGGCACCAAGTCAGAATATTTTTTTAAAAGTGTCTAGTCATTTCATAACTAGTTGAAATTTAGTTTAAAAATGAATGTTTTTCAGAACCTTGACCAGGCTGGGACACAAAGGCAAAAAAATTGAAAAGCATTTGCCCAGGTACTTCTGATTCCCAGTGTGTTGTCTCCTGCTGGGAGACTGTGTCACAGCTAATCCCATTATTACCACTTTAATGTGGTACTTGATTTTTGTAAAAAAATTCTACCGTCATTTCCATAAATGAACATATCTATCTTCCTTCAACAAAACTGTATTTGAAATCACTGTCAGTCCAGAGCGGGCATCGGCGCGGCCTAGGGCTGGGACTTCCCTCAAGTCAGCTTTGGCCGCCTCGGAGCTCCAGCCAGCTCAGAGCTGCCGCCTCCACCCTCGCCCTTTCCACCTAGTGGCAGCTCGTTTGCACTCCCTCAGGGACAAGCTCTTACCGCTTCTCAGAACTCTCAACTGCTCTACTGAGCTAAGCTTTTGCACCAACTGGACAGCTGGCCAACCTAAAAATTGTCGCCCTTGACATCAGATACTCACTCTTGGTCTATCAGCTTTGGATGAAGCTGTGGAGTTCTTGGAACGAGCCCATTCCCAACTAAATGAAGCCGTTGTCAGAAAACTCGCCTAGCGGATCAAGCAGGAAGTGTGGCAGGAGGTGGAAGGGTAGATGGTCTCAGGAAACAAACGGCCACACCTGAGTGTGGCTACGGTTGCGAAGAGCCCATTCCCAACTAAATGAAGCTGTTGTCAGGAAACTCGCCCAGCGGATCAAGCAGGAAGTGTGGCAGGAGGCGGAATAGTAGATGGCCTCTGGCAACAGCCACGCCTGAGCGTGGCTCTGGTTGATGAGAATCCTGCAAGTCACTCCTGTGTCCTCAACAAAATCAGGGCAGCTGCAGATGTGGGAATCAACAAAATTAGAATATTGTGAAACCAGCTTCAATTTCAGAGAAAAATTGTTGAATTTAACCAATAAACTGAATAATGATGATAATGTATGATGATAATGTAGATGTCCTCCTTGTTCAGCTGCCTCTTCCAGAGCACTTTGATGAGAGAAAGCTCTGTGATGCTGTTTCTCCAGATAAAGATGTTGATGGCTTTCATGTAACTAATGTAGGGTGAATATATCTAGACCAGTATTCCATGTATCAGCTACTCCATGGGGTGTTTGGGAAATAATTAAGCAAACTGGCATTCCAACCCTAAGAAAGAATATGGTTGTGGCTGGAAGGTCAAAAAATTTGACCATTGCAATATCACTGCACACAGATGGGGTACATGAACGTCACAGAGGTGATGCCACTGTTACAATATCTCATTGATATGCTCCCAAAGAGGAGTTGAAGAAACATAAAATTCTTGCAGATATTGTAATATTCGGATATTGTAAGATTTGGATTTGATCACAGCAAATATGATCAAGGAAGGAGCAATAGTTATTGATGTGGGAATAGTTATTGAAGTTGGTTGGAAATGTGGATTTTAAAGGAGTTATGCAAAAAGCCAGTTATATCACTCTAGTTCCTGGAAGTGTTGGCCCCATGACAGTGGCAACGTTAATGAAAAATACCATAATCCCTGCAAAAAAAAAAAAAAAAAAAAAACATGCTGAGGCTTGAAGAACAGGAAGTGTGGAAGTCCAAAGAGCTTGGAGTAGCCAGTAACTAACTGTTGTGTCTTCCACATCACCAACAGCACTCCAAGCCAGCTCAAGAAGCAAAGCAAGCCAATAGAAATATAATTTTTTTATTTATTCTACTGAAATGGTTTAAAATGATGCTTTGCATTTATTGAAAGCCTACATGGGTATGTATGCACATAGCTCTGCAGTACCTCACCAGGAAGCATTCCAGTATCATGCAGGGTCATGTGATCTAGCCAAGAGCAGCCATTAACCTTGTGATTAACATGGGAGACATTGTCATATTGAGAATGGATGCTCAACTTTGTCAAGCCACCTCTGTTAAAAATTTGCCTTTTACAGGATTGCACTTCTGAAGTGCTGTTCCCATAAATATTGATGCTTATTTTAGGGAGCAAAACTTTTGAGTTCAACTGATCAAACCAAAGGAAAAATTAGGGAAAATTAGGGAAAAGATGAAAAAGAAAAAAAGGTAGTAGTTGAGTAGAAAAAAAATTAATCTATATATGTATTGATTGGTAATCAGATATATCTAAGTAAAACTGAATTGGCTAGGAAAATATAAAAACTACGTGTTAATCATTTTCCTAAGTAGTCTTTTTGAGGTTTGTTCAGTTATTGGGAAAATGTTAAGGATTGTTTCTTGCTATTAGTCCTTATTTTATGTATGTTACCCTTCAGTAAGGTCTCCCCATTTTAGTTTTCTAAGATTTAAAGGCTTATTTTATAAATTATTCATGTGTATTTTCGTATTTGGGTTTTGCTATACATTTTAACTTCATTGTTAAAGTTTTGTATTGTTAGGGAACATTTGCGTAGTTTCTTTGGTACATGTTAAAATCTATTTAAAAAAAAAACTTGGCTTGATAATCATTTAGGCAGCTTGGATAAGTGTGCAAGTTACTTTTCCACCAAAGAATTGTCAGCAGCGGCCTGGCTTTCTGTAATGTATCTTGTTGACTTTTCCAAAATATTTTTAAGAGTATGAGTTAATATTGAATTTAATCAGACTTTCTGATTAAAGGGTTTTTTTTTTTCTTTTTGTTAGAACACATCTGTCAGCTGTGGTATAAAAAAAGAGAAATCACTATAAGTTGTTAATAAGGGAAGATGCCTATGGTATACTTTCAAGTAAACTAAAACAAATTAATCTCTCTTCGCATTTACAAGAAAAGCAATAAAATGGCAAACCATATTTTATTAGTTGGCATTGGATTATTCAGAGTACAAGAAAGACGAAAATCTGAAATACTTTAAAGTAATTTTAACAACAAATGTTCAAGGCTGGATACATGAGCAATAAAAACATATTTTAAAATTACAGCTTTCTAAATATTTGCTTTTTGTTTACTATTCATAATTAAACAATCATCATCAGAAGAGTTATCTTATTCCAATAATGCAGCTATCACTCAAAATCAATTTTGAATTGCTTGTGTAATATTGCCTTCAAAATATATTTAAATGAAGCATAAATAAATCATCCTGGCTGGTCTGAGTGCAGTGGTGTTTATGACTAATCAATCACAACCAGTTTCAGATTTATTTGTTCTTTCTCCACTCCCACTGCTTCACTTGACTAGCCTTTTAAAAAAATCCCAATTGTTTCATTATGGTTGACCTGTGAACCACACAGGTTTAAACTGCACAGGTCTACTTATACATGAATTTTCTTCCATCTCTGCTACCCTAAGCCATCAAGACCAACCCTTCCTCTTCTCCTTCATCCTCAGCCTACTCAATATGAAGACAATGAAGAATTTTATGATGATTCCTTTTCACTTCATAGATAGTAAATATATTTTCCCTTTCTTATGATTTCTAAATAATATTTTGTTTTCTCTAGTTTTTATATTGTAAGAATATAAGACAAAATACATATACAAAATATATGTTAAAATTGACTGTTTATATTATCAGTAAGCCTTCTGGTCAAAAGTAGCTTATTAGTAGCAAACTTTTGGGAAAGATTTTTAACAGTGCTGGGGATCAGCCCTAACCCTCATGTTGTTCAAGAATCAACTGTACAACAAACATAATTAATCACCTTGGTTTTGAATGTCACTCTTATTTTAGGGCAGATGTAATTTTGGAATTAGTGAAAGATTTTCTACCACCAAAGGTATTCAAAAAAATAAGATGAATACCTTCAACATAGTCTAAAAGAAGACGTCCAAAATATTTTTAATCAACATATTTAGCATATATATTATGTATAGTGTGTGTATAAATACAGTGTATGTTTTATATGTGTGTGTATATATATATATTGAAAGAGAAAATGATGATTTATATGTAAACTGTCAAGTATTACCTTCTACTTAGAATGTAAAAAGTCACAAGAAAATGTCATTCCCTATCTAACAACAGTAACAAGCCAGATAATATGTAAAATCATGGTTTGAAGAAAATTTATCAGAGTTCTAAGAATGAAGAATAAAACTTACTAACTTAAAATCCAAAAAGTTACAAAACTCTTTGGAGTGAAGAAACCTAAGAGTTTCTGTCATTTTTCTTGAATCAATGGAAAAGGGAGAAAGCTGTCAGATAAATGGGAAATGGGAAAACTGATTAACATTTAAGAAACTTTTATTGATGAAGTGTGGGATGGCATGATGATTTGGAGTCCCCAGAACAGAGAGTATGCCCACTTGCCAACACTTCAGAGGCATTCACAGAGTAGTCATGAGAAATATTGGGCTGGGTTAGGAGTGCTGAGAGAAACCTTCAAGTGCTTGAACTTGAGTACAAGGTAGCAGGTACTTACCTTTGGTGGAAGAGGGTCAAGAATACTGGAAGAGACTTGCCGCACTGAGACACAGTGTGCAGGATCTCACAAAACCTGAGTACCAGGCGTAAGAACAGAGATAAACTCTCTGGGCTTTACACTGAGTAAGAGGCAGTGATGACCTATGGCTAAAAGACAGGCGGGAAAGCTAAGAGAAACTCTCCTCTGAGATGTAAATGTAAAGGGATTTCTGTAGTCTTTAGGCAACACAAAAGACTTGAAAGAAATTCTCTAGGCACTCAGGGCCCCCACTGATGCAATGGTTGATTTTGGTAGAGGCTAAGGAAGCATAGCTAGTAAGTATTCCTCTGAGATGATGACATGCAGGGACTGAGAAAGGCTGAAGGCAAAACAAAAAATTGGAAACAAATCCTTCAGATGCTCAGGTCCCAAATCTAGCTAAAAAGAAGGTACAGATCCCATTCCCAAATTATTTGCAGCCTGTGGTGAAATAAATCTAACTAAAAAAACTTTCACACACATGTATCAAAACATCAATCAAAATGGCAGAGTAGGAGATACCAGCCTTCGTTTGCCTACAAAGAAACAAATACAGACAGCTAACCACAAACCAAAATATCCCAGAGAAGTCTGAAAGGCCCATTAATGAGTCTGTGGCATCAGAGTGGAGCAAAAATATTGGGAATGTCCACTTAGAAAAGACTGCTGGTGAAATCAGCATACCTGAAATGCCAGGAGAGAGCAAGGAACAAAGAAGACAGACAGGTGCTATTGCTATCAGCTGCATAGCAGGAACCACTGAGTTTCCTAACAGTCTGCTCCATATGGGACACTTGCTACTTTTACCAGCAAGGTAACAAACAACTATTCCTGTCTAGGAACCACAGAAAGGGAGATGTGGCTACACATTTCTTTACCACCCAAGAAGCTGACACCTCTCCCAACCATACAAGTGCCCTTCCCATAAAACATATTGAGCTAGTTAGCACTCTGAGTCCCAGAGCCAAACTCTTTCTGTACATACTTTCATTCCAGGTACTGACTTTGATACCATAGAGATCTTAGCTCTACCTTGACCACAGAGCCACATTAACTCTCCACAAGCCTGCACTCCCATGCTTAGCTCTATGGCTGCTGCACAAGCACCTACACATCACATGCTGTTACTGAAAGGGGAACAGGGATACCTGAGCCCTAAACACCTGTGTCATTACCAGCCTGGATTCCAGAAGCATAGTCCCTCTACGCATGCTCATGCTTCAGGCCTCAACTTCATGGCTACTCCATGAGTACCATGCATCAGACACCAGTGCCATTGTCAACCTGAGTGGGACTGCAAACTAGACCCAGTGTCAAGAGAAATCTCTTCAGTCACAACTTCCCCAGTGAGAGAAAAAGAAATTGGAGAACCTTAGCAGCCATCACCATTGAACACTGCAATGACTTTATCTGCTGCAATGGATATCCACATCGTTGGCCACCAGAGATACCTGTAAGCTTCACCAATATTGACCTCAACAGACACATCTGTTGAGGTGAATACACAGTTTTGACCTGTACCCTGCACAGAAACAGCCTCAGACCTCCCCTATAGGGAGAGATCTTTCCACAGAAAAATTAGCCCATAAAGTCAGGATGAGGAGAATACTCCACCAAATCTGCAGACTTCAATGGAAGGCAAGAAGAAACAAAAAAAAAGGAGACATAACACCTTCAAAAGAATGCAGCTTTCAGTAACTGCCTCAATTAAGATATATGAACTCCAAATATAGATATTCAAACTGCCTAACAATTCAAAATTATTATTTTAAGGAAATTCCATAAACTTCAAGAAAACACAGAAAAGTAATACAGTAAAATTAGGAAAACAACAGAAGACCAAAATTAAAAAATTATTAAAAAGATTGAAAGTATAAAACAAAAACAAACAGAAATTCTGGAGCTAAACATCACAATGAATAAAAGCAAAAATGCAATAGAGAACATCAACACCAGAATAATTCACCATGATCAAACAATAAATGTGATATAACACATTAACAGAATAAAGGACAAAAACCTTATAATCATCTCAATAAATGCAGAAAATGCACAAACAAAATTCAACATCCTTTCATGATAAAACTCCCAACAAATGAGATATATAGAAGAAATGTACCTCAACACTATAAAGACCATATATAACAAACCCACAGCTAATATCATACTCAATGGTGAAAAGTTGAAAGTTTTTCCTCTAAGATCAGAAATAAGACAAGAATATTCATTATTGACACTTCTGTTCAATATAGTACTGGAATTTATAGACAGAGCCAGCAAGACAAAAGAAAAAAATTAAAGGAATCCAAATCAGAAAGAAAAAAGTTAAATTATTCCTATTTATAGATTATGTTAAATATAGAAAACCCTAAAGACTCTGCCAAAAAAAACTGTTAAAACTAATAAATTCAATAAAGTTGCAGAATACAAAGTCAACATATAGCAATCAGTAGTATTCCTATACATTAACAAGAAGTTGTAAGTAAAAAAAAAATCAAGAAAAAAATTCCATTTATATTAGCCACCAAATAAATAAAATAAGTATATATTCACCTAAGAAGGTGAAAGATCTGAACACAGAAAACTATAAAACACTAATGAAGAAAATTGAATTATACACACACACAAAATAAAAGATATCCCATATTCATAGATTGGAAGAATTAATATTTTAAAAATTCCTATTCTACCCAAAGTGATCTACAGATTCAAAATATCCCTATATAAATTCCAATTATATTTTTCATAGAAATAGAAAAAAAAATCCTAAAATTTGTATGAAACAACAAAAGATTCTGAATAGCCAAAGCAATATTGAGTGAAAAGAACAAAGCAGGAAGCATCACACCACCTTATTTCAAAATCTACTACAGAGTTATAGTAATTAAAACAGCATGGCACTGGCATAAAAATAGACACCTTGACCAATGAAGCAGATGGAGAGCCCAGGAATAAATCCACAAATTTACTGTCAATTAATTTTCAGCAAAGATATCAAGAACTTGCAATGAGGAAAAGAGTTTCTTCAATAAAGAGTGAATTTTCATAAATGTCTTCTTTTGAAAAGTGTTCATATACTTTTTGATAGGGTTGTTTGGTTTTTTCTTGTAAATTTGTTTAAGTTCTCTGTAGATTCTGGATATTAGCCCTTTGTCTGATGGATAGATTGCAAAAAAAAATTTTCCCATTCTTTTGGTTGCCAGTTCACTCCATTGATAGTTTCTTTTGCTGTGCAGAAGCTCTTAAGTTTAATTAGATCCTGCTTGTCTATTTTGCCTTTTGTTGCCATTGCTTTTGGTGTTTTAGTCATGAAGTCCTTGCCCAT
>CAUYLG010028515.1:0-24039 GCA_963573385.1 Cacajao melanocephalus | reverse complement strand
CCATCTTGTTATTGGGCCTAGCGAGGTTGATGCTCTCTTCTTACTTTCTTTCTTTCATTTCTTTCTTTCTTTCTTTTTCCCTCTCATTTTTTTTTTTTTTTTTTTTTTTTGAGACAAAGTCTTGCTCTGTCACCCAGGCTTGAGTACAGTGGCATGATCTTGGCTCACCGCAACCTCCGCCTCCTAGGTTCAAGAGATTCTCCTGCCTCAGCCTCCTGAGTAGCTGGGACTACAGGCACGTGCCACCATGCCACTAATTTTTGGTTTTTGTGTTTTTAGTAGAGATAGGGTTTCACCATGTTGGCCAGGATGATCCCAATCTCTTGACCTTGTGATCTGCCTGTCTCGGCCTCCCAAAGTGCTGGGATTACAGGTGTGATCCACCGCGCCTGGCCTCTTCTTATATCTATTGGAATCCTGTCTATTCTGCAAGGCTCACTTTTCTCTTATCTTCTGTGAAAACTTCCTTTGAACTCTCCAGCTGAAATTACTTTTCTTTCCACAATTATTCCACAAGACTTTATTGCTTTTGCTAGTCTGACATTTGCATGTATATTTCTGAGTTAATTGCTGTAGATCTAATCCCCTGTTAGGGCTGGGACAGCACAGGAGACACAGTCTTATTTAACTTGGTATCCCCACTGCCTGGCACAGGGTCTGCCTGACACCTGTTTGTGCTCCTGAAATCATATTTATTTGGAACCCCTGCAAAGTGTCTGGTCTGGTCTGGATGACAACAGCTGGAAGAGCCCTGAATTAAAGTATCTTGTAGATCCTCAGAAAACACTTATTGACTGATTGCTTGATTTTCAGCGAAGAGCTTTAGAAAGGGATTCCTGATTAATCTTTCTTGTCACAACAGTAAATCCACCAAAGTACTTTCTTCCTTTGAGTATTCTGGTGACTCCAGGTCTCACAATACAAGAAGTCTTTCATTTTAGTATTTTATTTCCATGATTATTTTTTGCTGATTTAAAAGTAGCAGATGGCCAATTTGGAAAACTTGGAAACTGCAAAAAGTTTAAAGAAGAAAATAATAATAATTCAATATTGAAGTATTTTGTTCTGTTTTTATGGGGTATGCAATTTTCAAGATTAAACTTTAACATATAATTTAATGACATTTTTCACTTACTAGAACATCAAAGGCATTTTCCATGTCATTAAAAATTCTGACAAAATATATTTTTAGTTAACTACATACTGTTCCATTATATGGATAGACCTTAATTTACTAAACCATTACCTTGTACTGGTCATTTAGACTAGATTCAATTTTTGTTTATTATAAATTATTTGTACATAAATATTTTTATTAAGAAAAGACTTTTTGTTTTAGATTTTTTTTCTGGAGATATAGTAATATAAGAGGAATCACTAAGGTAGGAATATTCTGAAGCCTATGGGTATATTTTTTCCTAATCTGTTTCCAGAAATGCTATACCAATCATGTATATTTTCATTAATGGGTAACTGCCAATTTCATTGTTCTTGTTCTATATTTTATGACTTAAATTCTTTTGTTGACTTTGTTTTATTAAAGAGCGTGCTGTTGAATTAATCTCATTTTAATAAATAATATTTAATGTTAATAATTTATTTTTAGAGGAATTTTTGGTGAAATTATAGATGATATCTTCTCAACTGATGACCTACTGTTATTAATATAATCCTGACGAGTATGGCATTAATGTTAAGTAATACGTGAATTCACATTCTTTTTATTCAAAAAATATGGGTCACAACTTTGGGCTATTGTTGGTGTTTTTGTTGTTGCTATTTCCAAGGAAACAAAATTTAGGCAGCTGACTTGTCTGAGATAAGCATACTATAGCAAATTAGGAAGAAAGTAGTAGACGACAGTAATGCAAGAAATTATATTAAAATTGAAGAATTAATTCAAGCATACATTAAAGATGGAAAAGGAGAACTCAGTTAATTGTGTTACTAAATATTGTTAATTTTTTTCTGGAAGTAAAATTTTGGCACCAAAAGTGTATGTATATATACTTTATATCTATAAAATGATGTAAAAGCTTTAGAAGCAAGTCAAATAAAATTATAAATATATTAATATAGTATATTATCTAACAATATTTACCTGTAATATACAAACATTATATTAACAATATTTATATATATTATTTATAATGTTATATATTATATTGTAATGTATTATAGATTATAGATTATTATTATAGATTATATAAGTTGTAATATATAATTTACATAATATAGATTATATAAATTATAATATAGTATAGGTTATATAAATTAATATATAAATATATAAAATTAATATATAAAATGATGTTAATAGAATATATAATTATATATATTTATATATGTTACATGTATATAGTTATATTTGAGTTGCTTCTAAAGCTTTTATATCATTGCCTTATATTTTCTAAATAGGATACACATTCTTTCAGAATGCATATCTTCATGGAAAAAAATGTCTTGAAAGCGAAAATTACTAAATTTATAACACAAACAAATTAGAAGTGATCAGAATAGCAATGTGGAATCATAGTCACTAAGAACTTAAAGGGATTTAGAGATAGTGTAGTCTAACCCTTCTTTGCATAGATGAGGAAACTGAGCTCCATTGTAGTTAAAATAATTTATCTAAGAGAACACAGCAGGGTGGCACCAGAAATGAGTCTCACATACAGGGCTTTGTGTTCCTGCTGTACTACATTTTCTACTTAATCACTCTGCTTCTCAACAAGTTATTTTATTAGAAGATACTGTACAAGAATTTGTGAACTCTTCTTTTAATCTGCTACCCAAAGATCTTTAGTTGGTGTACATAAAATGGAACATGCTTTATTCTGTTATTTGTGGAGACATTGTGGTGGAGTCAGATGCAGTTGACTGCAGAAACACTAAACAATATATGGGGGGAAAAATCTTCCACTGGTCTCCAAGAACTTGATAGTGTATAATACATATTTTCCACCTACAATTCTGTATGTCACTTGAGACTCATCAGAGTGAATTTACTGTAAATCATTAGCTTTGTTATATCTATTACGATGGATACCTCCCCAACTCCGAATGCATCAAAGATGAAGTTTTTTGGATAAAAAGAGTGTGAATTCACATTAGAACAACATTAGACTTTGGGGGACTTATCTCTAGCAAGTATTTGGACTGACTGCTCAAAAGCTGGGATTCGGTTTGCAGAAACAAAGTGAGGAAGAGAATGAAACAATGATTCCTATGATTTGGGGAAAAAAAAAATCATCATGAGGATCTGGGTTGTTCCCCCCCACCTTCTTTTTCATTGATCAGTTTCACTGGCTTGTTGCTCAGTTTTGATGGTAAATCTCTATGTTGAAACTTTCCTTGGTAAAGTTAAGTAGACAAGAGCTGGCATGCAACACTAACCAGCCCCTGCCCCAGTCCTGGCCCTCAGATCCATTCCCTGGGTTTATCTAGACAGGTAAATATCTCAGATTCTCCTGGTAGAGGCCTAGCCTTTGTTGATTGCCTATCCAAAGAGAGGGATGGCAAGGAGGCCAGGTAATGTTAGTATTTTCCTTTTGTATAATGTGTCTAATTTAATTCCTGGTTAAATTAGATGAGTCACCCTCATGTAATTTAATCATTTTTAGGCTGGCCAATGAGAAGGCCATCTCTCCCAGGCTGCCTGCTTCTCTAGATACTTGAAGAATTACTTAAGTCCTAACTTTCTTTTTCTTACACTTCTTCGGAGTACCAGGTAATAGATCAACTGGGAAAGACAGATACGGAAAAGCAATATTTAAAATGAGTTATGATGTTAAAGGAAGACTTGCTATTATGTTTTATCAAAGGCAGCCACTAACAAGCATAATGTAATTCACAATGCTTAAGTAGGGTGACTTTAATTGCAACAGTCATTAAGCTCACAGGATCATTAAATGCATTAAAGGAGGGAGCCAATGAGCTATCATGAATGAAATAAGGTCCCCACTCACCCCACTTCACCTATTTAACTGGAATTGAACTCAGTCTGAGTCTCTCATATAGCCACAGTCCTTTGACTTCCTCTTCTTTTATACCGAGCCACTGTGACTATTTCAAAATAGTTCAAAGGCAGGCATTTAAGAGGAAACAAAGGGAGACAGAGGTATTGTCAAACCACGGTTTCAATTTTCTAATGGATTAAATTTTGCCCGATATTACATTTTTATAGATTTTTAAAGTTTGAAGTCTAGCCACTTATCTGTTTTTGATGTTTGTTATCTTAAGAAGCTTACATAAAAAAGAACTACCAGAATACAAAAGTTCTGTTTCCAAGGTAATGGCAGAAATGTAAATGGTAACTTACTGAATTGGCAAACATAGAAACAAATGATTTTTATTATTGGTGGAAAGTATGTAGGAACCATGTATGCTCCTGAATTTCTGGTGGGACTACACATTCATTAAAATTTCTGGGGAATGATTCGGTGCCATGTACCCAAAGCCTTAAAAAACTATTTGTGGCCTGGTGTGGTGGCTCACACCTGTAATACTAGCACTTTGGGAGGCCAAGGTGGGCAGATTGCCTGAGGTCAAGAGTTGGAGACCACCCTGGCTAAAAAGGTGAAACCTTGTCTCTACTGAAAATACAAAAATTAGCTGGGCGTGGTGGCACATGCCTGTAATCCTAGCTACTCTGGAGGCTAGGGCAAGAGAATCATTTGAACCCAGGAGGTGGAGGTTGCTGTTAGACAAGATCAAGCCATTGCATTCCAGCTGGAGCGATAGAGTGAGACTCCATTTCAAAAACAAACAAACAAAACAAAACAAAACAAATTCTATTTATATATGTTGAACCAAAAACTCTGTACCTGGGAAGTTATCACTGATAACTGTTAAGACTTAGCTATAAGGATAAATGTAAAAAGAAATAAGAAACACTCTAAATATTTCACAATCAGAAATCTATTAAATAAAATAAATAATACGATTTACTTTTAAAGTGCTGTTTTTGAAGTGTATTCACTGAGAGAAAAAGATGTTAACAACATTAAGTGATAACATGTAGATCACAAAACCTTATGAATGGCACGGACCCATTTTTGTAAAAAAAACATTTTTTTTTTGATGCATGTCTACCTTCACATGTGAAAGAGTGGTGATTTATGCTCTGGTCCCTTTTTTTCCCTTCATCTTTCAATATTCACACATTTTCACTCTACCATTGAGATATTGAAATTATTTCAGTTTTTGAGATGTAAATACTCTTTCTTTCTGCTGGGCCATCTAGAATATAGTTCCACTTTTAGAACACCATCTCTTCCATTCTCTCTTTCCTACAATCACCCCAAGCTTAGCCCAAGCCTCACGTAAAATTTTTCTTAGGTCAGAAACCTTTTCTGGGTCTCCAAAGCCTGGGTTGGGTTCTTAATGTGCTCCTGTTCCACAGCATACGTCTTCCATCATTGTAATTACCTGTTTACTTGTTCGTATCACCTGTTCTTTCCGTGAGGGAGGTCGCAGTGGCTCACACCTGTAATCCCAGCACATTGGGAGGACAAGATGGAAGGATTGCTTGAGCCCAGGTGTTTGATACCTGCCTGGGCAATGTAGTGAGTCTCCATTTCTAAAAGAAACAGAGAGAGAGGGAGAGAAAACAGAGACTGTATCCAGATTCTGATAGCACCATATGTGGCAGCTTCTTCTCAAGACGGCCACCACAGAGTCTTTTCCTCACTGTATCTGCGCACCACACACCCATGGAGAGGTGGGATCTATTCCTTCCCTCACCTTGAATCTGGGCTGGCTTTCATGGCTCAGTTTGACCTGTAGAATGCGGCGGAAGTGATGCTCAAGGACTTCCACCTGAGCTTCTTGGAACATCTGTGTGGGGAATTAGTCATCATGTAAGGAATATGACCTCTGTGAGACAGCCATTCTGTGAGGAATCCAAGCTAAGTGGAGAAGCCCTGGACAATGAGACAGCATGTGGAGAGAGAGAGGAGACTGAGAGAGAGAGAGAGAGAGAGAGAGAGAGAGAGAGAGAAAGAGAGAGAGAGAGTTAAGGAGCACCAAGGTTCTAGACATGTGAGTGAAGATGCCATCTGGAAAATTCTCCAGCCACTAATTCATCAGGTGCCAACTGGAACTAGGTGAGCCATCCCCAGATTCTTGACTTACAAAATTGTGGACACAACAAAATACTTGTTTCAGCCACTTCGCTTTTAGGTAGTTTGTTCCACAGCAAAAGATAGTGGCAGCATCAGCCTGACATGTAGTAGGCCCTCAATAAATATCTGTTAAGGGAGTATATGAGATAGTAGTTTTACTTTTCTCCCCATTTTTTTCCCTGTTACTTTCATTTTTTTTCTATAATGTATATAAACAGTAAACTATAGAAATTTATTCTTTTTTTAATGAAAGAAAGAGGTTCCAGGAAATCTAAAAGTGAAAATGGCATGTGATGGCAGATTTTGGCCAGTTAACTAGAGAACATCTCTCTGATTTAACCCAATTCTGTAGAAATGTCATAAATTCTTTCTGTAAATGTGGCTTCTCCATAAGGGCCTCTGTCTTACTGAAAAAAATAAATAGTTACTTTGAAGCCCAATGGTCAGGACTGAGAGAAAAAGAAGCATAATGTTGAACTTTTAATCTCTCAGTGTCTAAAACCTCAAATGGTCATAGACAATCTTCACCTGTACAGCTTAGCCTTCTCTGAGCTTGGCATTCTCTGTTATTTAATGAATAGAAAACATTATGTCTTCTCGTTCCTCTTACAGAACAGTCTCAGGTTCTTAAGGTTATAACAGAGAATGGAAAGCCTTCACTTTTCTTCTAAAGAGGTTTCTATTTCTTGGGAGGGGGGTAAATGTCCATTGGCTCACCATGTTGTGGCAGGAGTTGGGGCACGGTGCTAACATTCTTCATGTGAGAATTTCTTTCCAGTCTGGAAAGCAACACCCTAGTTTTGCTTATGAGGCCAAGGGAGGGCAATTGCTGTCAGTGGTGTTTCTAACCAGTTCAAGCAACTGTGTCTAGGATGAATTAGGTGTCTTGGATGGATAGAGTGAAATGCTCTTTAGTGACAAGTGGGGGATTAGCTAGACGATCTGTGCTAACACTTTCAGCCCAAGAATTCTCTGGCATCATGGATTTCCACTTGGAGAGCTTAGTGCATTGAGAATCATTTCAATCCTAGCTTGTTAGATCCCATTATTCCATAAATATGTCCATGCAGTCCAGATTTTCCTCTGAGACTAAAGTCAAATAAATGGTGAATGAAGGAATGTGTGAATGGATCAATGAATTAGATTCATAGCTTTATTTTTATTTTATTGTTTATGGTGGTGAAATATGTGTTAAAAGTTTACCATTTTAGCCATTTCTAAGTGTAAAATTCTGTGGCTTTTCGTACATTCACAATGTTGTGTAACAATCACAATTATTTCTAAAACATTTTCATCATCGCTATAACTAAGTTTTTAAAACATCCATCTATTCAAAGGCTGTTTTTTTTTTCTTATTTCTGGATTCTAAACCATTGATGTGGTCAAATAGCTGACCTTGAGATAAGTGCTTTATTGCCCAAGTCCTCCATGGATGAAATATTTAAGAAACACGTGCACCAAAGTAGTAACACTGAAACAGACTTCTCAATGTACCAGTCATGTCAGTGGTTGTAAATCCTCTGAGAAGAGTTAACATCTAAAAGAATAACAGCTGCAAATGGTGAGTCATTCAGATCATGTCAGGCCTGGGGGGTGAGCATTGCTACATCTGCCCTGTGCCTATTCTGCTGATAATCGATATGGCTCCCCTGGCTACAGGAATTATGATGTGGTCCAGGCTGGGCCGATCTTAGTATCTCACTTCTAGGCCACAGCAATGGACCAAGGATGAGCATAGAGTCCAAACTAGGGTGATCTGAATTTTTCTCTTGGGTTTTTCAAATTTCAGTTGGGAGAAGAGAGGCTTTATTTTCATCTCTTGTTCTGGAGCATTTGGAATCTAAATCTGAAGTAGGTGACAGTCATGCCCCACTCTGTTAGGTAAGATGGTTTGGGAGAAGATATCTAATATTTGGAGAGAAGCAGAGATGAGAGATGAAGAGAGAGATTCCTTACAGCCTTTGATCCTTGGCTTAGTTGTCCCTAAAGCCGTATCCAAAATGGCCTTTTTGGTTGTTGGGCTAGTACTAATCCCTCTCTTTTGCTTGAATTATTTTAAGGTGTGTTTCTGTGCCTGGTAACCCAGAGTCCTGATCAATATGGTAATATTGATCACTGCAGCCAAACTACATATTTTAATCAGTCATACAGATGCCAGCCAGTGTTGCCAACCTGTGACTTTATGGGATAAGCATATAGAGACAGGAAGACAGTGTTCCCCGTGCCCATCCATCCACAAGTTTAATACATCTGTCCATCCATACTCCAGCCCCACGGATATTACATATTTGTGAATATAAAGCAATACCTTTTAATTACTATAATCTTTTCTGTCTTATAAAATCCTACCCATTGTTCAAAATGTTCACCATACAATTGCAGGAAACAGAAAGTACTCCATTCATTTTAAGCAGCAAGGGATTTAATCCAAGGAATTAAGTACAGATGCTCCTCTACTTACGATAAACCCATTGTAAGTTGAGGAGTGTACTGAATGTATATCACTTTCGCGCTATTCTAACGTTGAACCATCTTAAGTTACAAAATTGTTGGATGTGCTGGAAAAGCAGACTCTAGGTGGGGCCTCCAGGAATGAGTCCTAGAAGAACACCATGGATTTAGTCTGCCAAGAAAGTTTCTACTTCTGCCACAGTCAGGAAGAAGAGGAATCAGTAGGCTACTACTGGAATTTCCAACTTTATAGCAGGAACCCAAAAGCTACTTCTGATGTCTTTGCAACTGTCTTTAATCACCCACAAAGCTAGTGATTAGGCAATACCAAATACTGCTGCAGAAAATCCCAAAGTATCCACAGCTGTACTTGTTGGTGGCAGTGGCAGAATTCAGGGAAACTCACCTCCACCTTCCAAATATGGCAGGTGTACCTAAATGTATACCATGCTCAGTTGGGTAAGAGAAACATAGTGTTAGAACAGAGATGGGGATAAGCCTGCTGCCTGTGCTGGTTATGCCTCATCTTTGCATTTAGCTTTGGGTAGCCCACTTTAAGAGGGAAAGAGATAGATAATGTATTTGGGGAGAGTGGACAGGGTGATGAAAAGACGAAAAACCATGTTATATAAAAGTAACAGAAAGATCTGGAAATACATAGCTTGGAGAGAGAAAACTCAAGAAGGCTGTGCTGGGTTTTGTTTAATGATTGAAAGGCTAGTTCTTTACGGTCTCTAAGGGTAGGATGGAAGCTATAGGAGCTAGATTTTAATAGACATAAGAAAGAAGCCTCTACTAATTAGAGCCATGGAATGATTATGTTGCTCTGGAGATAATGAGTTTTCTATCTGTAGAAGTACCTAACCATTGTTTGCATGGCCAGGTGATAGATTTTAGAAAATACTGTATTTTTAGATGCTGGAGACTTGATTATATATCTGCTATGAAGTTAATTTTGGAAAAGTCCTTCACTTTTTAAAATTTTTCTGGGTAGCTGTGTAAATACTAGATTAGATAGATTCTTCTATCTAAATACTAGATTTAGAACAAAGTGAAGTAGAACGGGTCTGAACATAAAATCTCTTTCAGGATCCAAAATAAGATCTTGTATTGGAAGGCAGCTATGCTGGGCTTGGGAAAGGGGCAGAACATCGTTGAAATAACACCTTTCAGGGGTTAGAAAGGAGTAAGAAATAGCAGTACCTCCCAAAATAGTATTTCAGCAAGATAGCCTATGGGAGATTTAGCTGAAAGTTAGACTTGACTGAGGGGTATAATGGGATTTGGTATAAATGATCATAGTTACTGATGATTGAGCACACAGTATATAAAGCGTATATATTTAATATGCATGAGAACTCCTTGATTTACACATGAGGACTATGGAGCTTTAAAAAGTTAAATGACTTGTCCAAGGCAACAAAATTACTCAGGAGAAGAGTCAGGATTTGAACCCTTGGCTATTTGGCCCCAGAGCTCATGCATATGCATTGCACTACACCATGCTCCACGTTCAAATTGGGAAAGCATGAAAATTCAGCTGGTAATGGATCTCAGGCTATTAACAACCAGGTCTACCCAGCAGGGCTAGGAGGGTATGGTAAACCAAATATCAGAATCATTTGGGCAGTGAATGACCCACTCTTCTTTCAATAGACAGAGTAACACAGACTAAATCTGTGTATAGCCAAATAACGCTGTTTTTGAGACAATTTTACTAACAGATTTCAGCACCATTTATTCCAATCAGGTATTCATCCATCAAATAGAAATAAAAGTAATTGCTTTGAAAGGTTCATGTTAGGATTGATTGAGATAGCATATATAAAATGCTTGCCTAGAATGTCTATGCTAAATAAAAGGAAGTTGACTCTGAATTCTGAAGTTGTTTTTGCCTTTAGAGACATGGTGTCAGTGTTAGACTACGTAGTCAGCTGGAAGAACAACAGAAGAAGAGTCATCTTTGAATTCTCAGGAGAACTTCATTTAAAGAAAATCCATTTGTGCCATGTTATTTTAGTCCACCTGCAGCTGTATCCACACAGGGAGCCAGGAGGGGAAGTAAAGAGTTCAGCTTATAGTTAGTGAATCCAATTTATGTTCAGGTCAAAACTCTTGACTGTAAGGCCAACTGATGTATTTGGCTGTTCAGTCACTATTTTCATCAGAGTAGGCAGTTGCTTATGTGACATGATCTGAAAGTCACCGAAAGGCCTTCTGTCCTCAAATCTTTCCTCTTTCAATTGGGCATGGAATCTGAAATTCCATTCTGAGAAATCTAATCTTAAGTTAAGGCCATGATTCTCAAACTTTGCTATGCATTTGGGTCCCTTGAAGAACTTATTTAAAATACTGACTGACCCAGAGCTATTAAGTCTCTGGGGTTGGGGCCTGGGCAACTGTATTTTTGACTAGATGAGTCTAATGCACAACATAGTTTGAGAAAAACAAGATGAAGGCATTATATCTATAGAAGTCTCCTATTAAATTCCCAGTCTTCTCTCAGGGAGGTTGCCCTGGTTCTCCAATTACAGTGCCTACCTCCTCATTCTACCAAAACTGCTCTTGTCAATATCATCAGTGAGCCCTATGTTGTCAACTCTAATGGGTTCTCTTTAGTCCTCACATTATGGGCCCTCTAGGCAACATTCGATGAACTTTACTACTCCTCCTCTCAATCCATGAGATTGTCCACCTGCAGCTGTATCCAAACAGGGAGGCAGGAGGGGAAGGAAAGAGTTCAGCTTCTAGTTAGTGAATCCAATTTATGTTCAGGTAAAAACTCTTGACTGTAAGGCCAACTGATGTATTTGGCTGTGCAGTTCCTATTTTCATCAGAGAAGGTGGTTGCTTATGTGACATGATCTGAAAGTCACTGAAAGGCCTTCTAGATGTCAATCTCTCCTCATTTCCCTCCTTACCTCATTGACTGTTCCCACTGCTTCTCCCTTGCTGGGTTCTCCTCCTCCATTCAACTCCAAATAAGAAAGTTTTCCAGGGCCTGTAAACAGGCCCTGCTCTTCCTTGTATACTCTCTCCATAGACTTAAATATCTAGTGGCCAGCAATTTCTACATTTTTACCATCTACCTAGTCTTCTCCTCTGAGCACCAGATCTATGCAGTCAACTACCTACTTGATAGATTGACTTGGATATCTCATGATTACCTTAAACTCAACACATTAGAAGTGATCTCTAAACCTTTCCACATCCCCACATCATTCTCAAACCTAAGTTTCTCAGGAAATGGTATCACCATCTACACAATTACTCAAACTAGAACCCAGCAGCTATGCAGGATAATTACTTCTGCCTCTTTACCTGCATCCACTTCATCAGCAAGTCATGGCAATGGGCTCCCCATGACCACCATCCAGCAAGTCACAGTCCTCTTTCCCAGAATTCCTCCTGGTAACTGCTTCATCTCTTATACCCCTCACATAATTCTTAAAGAAGCCAGAATATCCTTTAAATAACTCAAAATACAAACTTGATCACTAATATCTCCCCACCCCCAAGCTATTCAGTGGCTTCCCACTACATTTAGAATAAGATTGATTTTTTTTTTACCTGGGTCTGTAAGGCACCCACTCACTTCTTCCTCATCTTGGTCTATAATGCTCTTTATCTTGCTACTTTGCTCGCTGTGTTCTAGGTACACTGGACTTCTTTAACTTCCTTAAATACTCCAAGTTATTTTCCTCCTCAGGGCCTTTGCATATGCTGTTCCTTCTGCCTGGATTGATCTTCTCTTCCGTGATTATTTCTCATCCTTCAGATCTTAGTTTAAATCTTACCTTCCGTGACCAGTCTCCCTAAGTAGGTATTCTCTGTTATTCTCCATCAATTCTTCATAGTGCTTTGAATTTTGTAATTATTCATTCATTCCTTTGTTAATTTCCTATCTCCCACGCTAGAATACAAGCTCCACGAATTCAGAGACTATGTGTATATACCCAATTTCTGAAATAGCGTCTGGCCTATGTTACTTGCTCAGTAAAAATCTGCTAAATATAATGATAAAAAATTAAAGATGTTAAAATACAGCAGAATATTTTAATTTTCTGGAAGTTTAAGAAAGTTTTTCTAAGCATAAAAACCATAAATGTAAAGATTGACAAATCTGACTGTATTAAGTACTGAACATTTCTATTACAGAATTGAAAGGTAGTAAATGAACTGGAAAACATCTTTGCAAAATATTAAAGGGAATTTTTTCAAATTAATAAGAAAAAGATGAGCAGACCAATAGAAAAATAGGCAAAATGCGTGGTAACTTATAGAATAAAACTGATAAATGGCCACTAAAAATATTATAAGAAATATGTTCAACTTCATTCTTATAAACATCAGTTTTTCATTCTGTTGAACTTGCAATACCCAGGTCAGGCATGTATGGAAACAGTTAACTTTCATACACTAATGTCATACATTAACAGTTAACTTCTCTACATGCCTTGTAAATTAATGTCACATTTTTATTGAATGATTTGGCCATGTGTATTGAAATTTAAAATGTGTCGTCTCTTTAACTCAACACTGTTTTGAATGAGCAATTTTAGGAATTCATCCTTAAATAATATTTTCACAATGTGCAACATATATTGAAGGCTGTTTAGTTCAACATTGTATAAACAGAAACTGGAAACCCTCTGATTATTCAATAACATAATGGTATATCCATACAAAGAAATACAATGCAGCTCTTAAAAAGAACAGTGCTACAGATTTATGTATTCTGTTTCAGAAAGACATCTTTGATATATGGTTAAAATGAATATGTGTAGTAATTTCCTATTTTTTAAAAATAAAAATGCATATATTAATAAATTGCATAAATATGTTCAGATATGCATGGAAAAAATAAAGAAATGACTGAAATTCTTAACCATGGCTATTTAGGACATTTGATTTTGGAGACTTTCCATATTATTCCATATAGGTATATATCTCATATTTCTGTATTGTTTGGATTTTTTTTTACCCACAGCATATAATGTTCTGTAATTAAACGGCGCGGGGGGGGGTATGTGTGTGGGGAGAGAGGGAGAGGGGTGAGAGAGAGAGAGAGAGAGAGAGAGAGAGAAATGTGCAGAAGACAAACGATTACTGTTTCATACATTTTGTCATCAGCATGGCCAGAGCTGCCCCACTAGGCCTCCTGGAAGGTCAGACACTCGGCCAAGGGTCACAGGTTCCAGCCCTTCCCCTCTCCTTCTTTACTCCAAGAAGGAGAGGCACTTACTTAGCATCACGTGATTCTACAAGAATCAAATGAGAAAAGGCTGCGAGAAGCCTTTATCAACGATGAAGCTCTTTCAAATACAAGTGGTTATAATCATAATCAAAGTGTATTTCCCATCCCGGGCAGGACTGGCTGGTTACTGCAGAAAACCCTCCCAGTGAGAGCTCGGTGCCAGCAACCTGCAGTCCCCTTTATCCCAAATAGCGCTGGCCCCACTGTCCCCCTTTCACCACCCCCTGCTTCTCAGGGAGGGAGTCCAGCCGGCCTCCTGCCTCCTCACTTCATCCCGGCTCTGACGCAGCCGCTTCCCAGCAGAGCTTGGCTGTTCCTTGAACTTTCAGTGTTGGTTCGATTTCCTCCAGTGGTACCACATGCTGCTGTGCAAACAGAGCACGTGGTCCCGCCAAACAAAGGAACATGTGTGCTGCAAACCATCCCCCTATCACGGGAGCGCCGAGCTCCGCCAGGAGACGGCCAGGCCTGCGCACTCTAATTTTTCACTGCAGTTTAAACACTCGGTGAGGCTCTCAGGAAGCGGCGGGGGTGGGGGGCGGCCGGAGAGAAGGGGCCCGCGTCTCCACCGCTTCCATCGCCGCCCTGGAAATAGCATCTGAACGCGCACGCCCGACCAGGCTTTCCCTAATCTGCTAAGATTTCATTTCACCTCCGACAGGCTTCAAGGGGACTCGCTGTTAAAAGATCACTCTCCCGGGATGCGGTCGGGGGGAGGGAGCCCGCCGCTGTATACAGCTGTCAAAACGTCTCCGACAGGAGACGAAGGCACATCTGCATGAGCCTGTCTCAGGCTGCGGGGCACACGGGGAGCGCCTCAAACCTATCAGTGTAATGCCGAGCGGTAATTGCATTAGGATTAGTTATCTCCTGTGCTCTGCTCATTAGCCCGGAGGATGGCTCGCATCCAGAGAGAGGGTGGCACAGGGAGAGGGATGGGATGTGCGCCTAACAGGTCGTGATAATGAAAGACTCGCTCTCCTGGAGTTTGCTTCCCCCTCCACCCTCCCCACCCGGCCCCCTACTCTCCGCCTCCCTCTTCCTCTAAACCTCATTTCCTGACTTTTTTCCTGAAGGTCTTATGAAATGTGCAATTTAGGAAGATTACAATGAAAAAAAAAGAAAAAAAAAGAATCGAGACTGGTTGAAGGTGGGGGAGGGATGCTGCAGAGAGCGCGGGGAGGGGCTGTCTGAGTCAAAGGAAGAGGAGGAGGTTGGGACTCTCTGATGCCAAAGCCAGGGGGCACGAGAATGCCTGGGTTCTTTTTCTGCCGGAGCTGGCTCCTGACATGTTTTAACTTCCTTCCCTGTGTAATGCCTAACACCAGGGTGAGACAGAGAGATGACGATTTCCAGGGGATTTGGATCCGGGGAAGACGCACCTCAGATTGTGTGAACTCTAAGGGCCGCGCCCACCCCGGGCTGAGCTGGTTGGGCTAAGCTGGCTCCCTGCTCTGCATTCCCACAGTTCTTCCATTAAGGAAACGCCAGGGAGGAGATGCTTGTCTCATGGCTGGTCCGCAGGGAACAGGGACCCAGTCATTTTATTCTTCAGTGCACCTAGCACACTGTGTGGCGTACACAAAGTGCTCAAAAAAAGCATGATGAATAACAGTTTTATTTTTATTTTCACTTTAGAGGCAGGATCTCGCTCTGTCTCCTAGGCTGGAGTGCAGGGGCACGACTCTAGCTCATTGTAACCTGACTTCCTTGGCCTTCCAAAGTGCTGGGATTACAGGCATGAGCCACCAAGCCAGGCCTCAATAATTTTACACAGTCAGGGGAGGACATCATCAATTTCAAGAAACACCACATACAAAACACGATTTTCAGGCAGACCAACCGATGTACTGGCAATATGAACAACGTCAGATAATCTAGCTTCTCTAAACTTGTTTTCCTCATTTGTAAAACAGGAGTAATAATTTACCTCATAAAAATGCTTATTCATATGTCTGTAAATCACAAAGTCCACTGAACACATAGTAGGTGCTCAGTAGACATTAGATTGTCCCAACATCTTGCTTTATTCATCCTTAAAATGGGGATTAAAAAAAGAAACTCTTTGATGTCTCAGGAGGAGGTAATTAATGTTCTCTTAACCCATCTGAAAGGGCCAATAGAGTACAAAGTTGTTTTATAATTAAGAAATGTATCAAACCCCGTGCAGGACTAATTGCTGTGCAAATTTGATTGAGGCCTGTGAGGACAAGATTGCCTTTAATGGGTTGCAGCGTAGGGGACTATTTAATATTCTTCAGGGAAGTTTGAATACCCAAGTCTCAGCATTGGAGATTGCCTCACCAACCATTAGGAACACTACTCAATGGTTTGGAGTGAATACACCAGGGCTTTGCTTAAATAATTATTTTGAAACTGGAAGGTTTATTGAGAGTTCAGGGTTCAGATTTAGAAATGTCAGAAATAGAGTTTTATTTGTTTCCATTGCACATAATGAATTGCCCTTTAAATAATGAAGCAATGAAAATGCCAACCACCATATAATCTAAAGGATTGCCAAATGTTGAATTAGGCCCCTGTGAGACTCAAGTCTTCAGAGCCACATATATCAGAGAATTGGGGCATTTAACGTTTTCATAGAAATCATTAATCCAGAGGGTGTTCAGTGAGGGCCGCACTCCTCACCAAGTCCACAATCTAAACTTTTCAACTTCTTCTTTAGTTTTTCTGGAATACCCTGGGGAACCCTTATTCCTGGGCATCCAGAACAATATTTTGGAGAGGTGGCAACTGAGAGAAGCTCCCAGAAACAGCCTGTTTGGATTCCATTTCCTTTGTCAGTAAGGTTATGCATGTGTATTCGACTTGGGGCCAAGTGGGAAAGAGGGATGTGATCAGCTCCTTTCCTTGCCATCTCAGGCCACTGATTCTGCTTCTCACAGGTCAATACTAAAGGAATTTTAAAGGACTGAAGTGTCTTAGCCTTGGGGTCAAACCTTTACTACCATCCATTGAGCCTTGGAATACCAGTCATTTTTCCTTCTTATACCTGATTCTTTCTCTCTTCTCCATCCTCTGCAGATAAGATTTCCCTCTCTATTTCCTAAATTGATTCATCTACATTCGCCCTTGAATTCATTGCCCTCCACCTCCATCTGGGGTTTTGCCCCTTAATTATCATTTATTTCTCCTAAGGGTATTTTACATCTTCTTGTTTAGTGGAGCTTTACTTGATTTACTTCTTCCCAGTCATAGACCAGTCTTCTTGATATTGGAAATAAATCTCCATTCGAGTTTGCTCTTTTTCTAGTAATTCTTCTACTTTCTAGCAACTCTTCTACTTTCTACCTCATCTGTCTATATCTATTGCCTCTGCTGTGACATTACCCATATCTCTTCAATCCCGATATCCAGCTTTGTCTCCTTTAGTCCACTGATAGACAATGTCAGTGGCCCATTTCGATCTCATCTTTATCAATTTCTCCTTGAAGCCCCTGAGACCTACTCCATGTGGCACTTTCTAAGTCTTTTCCAAATTTCTCTGGCTGTTGCTTATCTGGGTCTCCGAGGCCTCTTTTTCTTGTCCTTCTCCCAAAAAATGCACATACCTCAACAATCGGAACTGACATTTATTGAGTACTTATTGTGCATTTTAATCCTCTCATCAACCCTATAAACCAGATACATTAATCATTTCATTTTATAGAGGAAGAACCTGAGGCCCAGATAGCTGGTAGGTGTCAAATCCTGGTCTGCTTTGTCTGACAGTAGAGTTCAAGCACTTAACTAGCTGCTCTGTTGTCCAAGGTTTGGTTCCCTGATCTCAATCCCCTGCTCTTTTACTATTGTACACATCTCACAACATCTGCATGTCCCACCCCATCTCAAACCCCAAATGTGCTGTACTGATGAGCTGACCACCCTCATTCCAGTTCTCCATCCTGACATCTGTCACAGATCCACTATTTTCCCTATCCCTAGACCCCTCTTCTCTTTTCTTAGCTCACCTTTCTCAGTCCTTCGTTCTACTAGACGCTAGGTCTGGAGCGTATTTCCTTCATAATGTCTCTTGAATATTTTCCAGAATTCCATTCTCACGACTGTCCCCTTAATTTAGATACTAAAATGCACCCTTGTTGGAACTAATACAGCATACTATTATCCTCTTACTCCCTACTCCCGCTGTTGGTTCCCACCCAGTTTACCCTGTTCATCATTGTCAGAAAGATCTGAAAACATTTCTTTCACATTCACATGATTTGGCTCTAGGAACTTTACTGACTTCCCTCTACTGGAATAAAATTGATACTCGTTAGCATGTCATTCAATGTCCTTTATGTTCTTGTCTCCCTACTTTTCATTCTACATCATCTCAATTTTTCTAAACAATCCTTTTGTCTGTTTTAACTAGTTAACAAATTAACTGATATCTTGTTGTGTGCTAAAAATGCCGTACTTAAGACCCTGTTCCAATCTCATCTGCAGAAACCTGGGGCAATAGCATTATGGTGTGGGTTGCAACTGCGTGAGCTAAGGACCTGGACATAAAGTTCAACTCTGCATTTGCTAGCTTAGGAGACCTTGAAAAAGTTCCCTAATTATCCTATGTTTTCATTTTATCTGTAAAATTAGGAGCTATCCTGAATTCAAATAAATAAGTAAAGTTGATGGTAAAGAGAATAGGCACATCAAATGGTAGCTATATCTAATACTTTTTTATTTTCCCCATATGCTTGGTGCTTTTCTGATTCTGTGCCTTTGGTGAAGATAACCTCCTCATGGAATTGTCCTCTTCTGTGTCTCTGCTGATCAAATTCAAAATATACTCACGCTATTAGCTCAGGGAAACCTCCCCCCAACTCCCCTCAGAAGAGGAATTTTCCCCTAAGTTAGTTTTGGGGCTTAGAACAGGTACCTTGCAAATCAGCCCTCAATTATACACTGCCTTGTGCCACCCTCTGTGTGCTTTAGCATTCATCTCTACTCACCCAGCCACCTCAGGGCTGTCCAGTAGAGCATTAAGCACCTAGGATGAAGGTTGATGAGGAGTCCCTGAGGAAACGCTCAACAGACAGAATAATGGGGTTGAGAGGGAGGGAAGTGAATATATTAAACAGGAAAAGTCAGGGCAGGTGTCAGATGTTCCCTTTCTTCCTTTCTTTCCGCCTTTCTTGGACAAAATAAGTAGTGCATTTAACTGATATCTTAAACAAGCACAATCGAAGGATATGATCAAAACAGAACTTTATTTTGTTTCCCACTGCCCATTCAAAATTTATTCAGTGGAGATAAACTTTCTCTGCCCTTGGAAATGAATGGGCCCCACACTTTAAAAAACCCTATATATTAACATATAATAGTATGCACAGATCTTAAGTTTTCAGTTTGATGAGTTCCATAATGGTATACACTGGTGAAACCACCTCCCTAAACAAAATATAAAACATTTCCATTACCCCAGAAAGTGTCCTCATTCCTCTTTTCAGTTATTTACTTTCCCACCAACTGTAGCCCCACCTCACTGTCTGCCAGACACAACCACTATTCTGATTTCTTTCACAACAGGTTAGTTTAGTCCTTCCTGGACTTCCTATAAATGAAATTAAAGAGTAGTATGTCCTTTTTTTTGTGTCTGTCTTCTTCTGCTCCACATATTGCTTTAAATATATGTCCTTGTAGTCGTTTGTTCTTTTTTTTTTTTTTTTTTTTAGACGGGGTTTTGCTGTTATTATACAGGTTGGAGTGCAATGGCGCGATCTCGGCTCACTGCAACCTCCGCCTCCTGGGTTCAAGCAATTCTCCTGCCTCAGCCTCCCGAGTAGCTGGGACTACAGGCGCATGCCACCATGCCCAGCTAATTCTTGTATTTTTAGTAGAGATGGAGTTTCACCATGTTGACCGGGATGGTCTTCATCTCTTGACCTCGTGATCCACCTGCCTCGGCCTCCCAAAGTGCTGGGATTATAGGCGTGAGCCACCGTGCCCTGCCAGTAGTTTGTTCTTATGTTATTGCTAAGTAGTATTCTGTTGTATAAATATATTGTAATTGGTTTACTTGTTAATTGACACTTGGGTTGTTTCTAGATTTTATGCTATATATTTATTTGTGCAAGTGTTTTAGTGGACACATGTTTTCATTTATTTGGGTTGAGTACCTAAGAGTAGGATTGCTGAGTCACAGAGTGATGTGCATGTGATGAGAAATATGCCATTGGGAATCAGTCCTTCAAGCAGTAGAACTGTATGGCCAAAATGGAATCCCTTTATCAAGTCCTCCATTTAAGTCTTAGTTTTCTGTGAGTTTTTTTCTTTGCAAAGTCTATTGCAACTTGAATCCTCATGTTGCCAGCGATTTGTCTACTTTTGTTAAATATTTATAGAGACTCTTATAAGGCTCTGGGTGATTAATGAACTTGAAGTTGTTTCTTACAGAGTGGTCTTTTATTTATTTATGCAGCCTTTTTTTTTTTTTAAAGGTGTTGAGGTGCTGCAGAAACATCACTATATTTCTTGATACTCCTATGAACCAAAGCCAGGTCAAAGATGCTTATTTTGCAATTGGCAAAGTTGGGGTATAGGGTGGTGGCAGGGAATGCAATAATTTCTCTGTAGCATAGATTCATCTAAAATGTCCCAATACTAGTCTGCATCACCCTTACTGAGACGTTGAGGGCAGAACAAACGAACAAACAACCAGCATGAAAGGCCCCAGGTTCCATTATCTGCATGCTCCGATCCATCACTCACTTCAGATATCACAGAATGAACACTCCATTCCCTTTAGGGTCACCTTGATGCTTCCACTTAGTAACTCCCTTGTGGTTATTCCAGATGTAGGATATTTAGCTTAAAAAATATACCACAGACAAGATCCACAGCATCACTGCTATGATTTCACTGGCTCAAATGAACAAAGCTGAATTTCGTCTCTTCTGTATTTAGATGAGAAACCTCTTAGGAATAGCCAAAACATTGAGAAAGAAGGGTTGGCAATTCGCTAGTGAGGCAGAGAATACGATCAGCCCATTCTAGAAAGAGTTCTGAAATAAAATAGTTTTTATGCTGAGAAGGTGCTGATGAGACCACTTCCACTGAATAAAAATCATCTTTCCTTGAAATCATTCATGCTCAGGAAGAGTTTTAAAACTTTGGTTAAATACGCCTGAGTATTAAAAAGTGATCATCTGGATACTAACATGGATACATGTTAGTATCATCCAAGGCTCACTCATGTTGCCCTTTTATAGCCACATCCACTACCCATTTGCTTCCACCTCCTCCTTAATCCTGGCAATGAGACTAATATATTCTCTATGTCAGTGTTTCATAATTTTATGAATGTTATGTACATGGAATTATATGTATTCTTTTGAGAGCCATCCATGTTGACGTATGTATCAGTAACTTTTTTCTGTTTATTACTGAGTAATATTCCATGGTATGGATGTACCACAGGTTGTTTAACCACGCAGCTGTTGAAGGGTCTGGGTTGTGTCCAGTTTTCTCCTGTTGTGAGTAAAGCTGCTATAAACATTTCTGTTTGGGTTTTTGTGTAAATATGAGGTTTCATTTCTCTGTGATAAAAGCCTGGGAGTGCAATTTCTGGGTCACGTAGTGTTTTTTTAAAAAACTACCAAAGTCTTTTCCAGGGTGACTGTACCATTTTACCTTCCTATTAGCAAGATATGAATGATCCAGTTTTTTTCTCCATCCTCACCAGCATTTGATAGGATGCATAGTGTTATCTAATTACGATTTTAATTCTCCTTGCCTTAATAGCTAACATCTTTTCATGTATTTATTTGCCATTTATATATTCTCTTTGATGAAATGTCTCTTCATGTTTGCACATTTTCTAATTGGATTGTTTCTTTTTTATTGTTAAGACTTGAGAATTCTTTATATATTCCAGATACTAACTGTCAAATATGTGGTTTCCAAATACTTTCTCACACTCTGTAGCTTGTCTTTTTATCTTCTTAACAGATCAGTTTTCATAAACCAGAAGTTTGCAATTTTGGTGCAATTCAATAAATAAATTTTTCCTTTTATGGATTGTGCTTTAGGTGTCAAGTTTAGGATCTCTGTCTAGCCCTAAATCTCAAAGATTTTCTCCCATTAAAAAATAGTTTTATAGTTTTACCTTTTATATTTAAGTCTGTGATTTGTTTTAACTTAATTTGCTTAATATTGGCTTAAAGACCAAAATTGAAGTTGAACAGCTTCCTCCTCCTTCCCCACTTCTCTCCTTGCCCTCCTCCTGTCCCTTCTCCTTCTCTTTCACCTTCTTCACTCTTCCCTCCCCCATCCCCTCCCCGCTTTTCCCTCCATCTCCTCCTCCTCCTCCTCCTTGTCTATAGATGTCTAATTGCTCCAACACAGTTTGTTGAAATGCCTGTCTTTAATCCATGGAGTTGTTTTCAAACCTTTATCAAAATCATTTGGGCATATTTGTGTAGGTCTATTTCTGTGTTTTTTGTTCTTTTGCATTATCTATGTGTTATACCAGGTCTTGATTGCTGTAGCTATATAAAAAACCTTAAAAACAGGTAAACTGATTTTCTACTTTATTCTCCATTTCCAAGATTATTTTGTTTAGCTATTTTTTTGTTTAGTTCTTTTGCCTTTCCATATAAATTTTAGAATAATCATATATATACCTACAGAAAATCTTTCTAGGATTTTGATAGGAATTGCATTAAACCTGTATATAAATTTGGGTAAAAATGCCAACTTTTACTATGTTGAGTCTTCCAAATAAAAAATGATATGTTCCTCCATTAGTTAGACATTCTTAGGTTTTTTTCTTTTCTTTCTTTTCTAACTTTCTTTCTTTCTTTCTTTCTTTCTTTCTTTTCTTTTCTTTTTTCTTTTTAGACGGAGTCTAGCTCTGTCACCCAGGCTGGAGTGCAGTGGTGTGATCTCAGCTCACCGCAACCTATACCTCCTGGGTTCAAGTGATTCTTCTGCCTCAGCCTCCTGAGTAGCTGGGACTACAGGTGTGTGCCACCATGCCCAGTTAATTTTTTTTTTTGTATTTTTTTGCATTTTTAGTAGAGATGGGATTTCAGCATATTGGCCAGGCTGGTCTCAAACTCCTGACTTCTTGATCCACCCACCTTGGCCTCCTAAAGTGCTGGGATTACAGGCGTGAACCACCACACCTGGCCTGATTTCTGTCATCATTGTTTTGTAATTGTCAGCATACAAGTTCTGTACAAGTGTTTTTATATTTCATTTTTTAAGAAATTGTAAGTGGTATTCTATTTTCAGTGTCAGCGTCCATATGTTAGAAATATAAAAATGTATTTATAAATAAATATTAAAAACAAAAACAATAGACTTTTAAATGTTTATCTTGTATCCTGAAACCTTACTGAACTCACTTAATAGTTCTAGGAGTTTTTTGTTAAGTGTCTGGGGATTTTCTACAAGGATAAGCATGTTATCTGCAAACAGGGACATTTTCATTGCTTTCTTTCCAACTTGTATCCTTATATTTCGTTTTCTTTTTTTTTTTTAAATATATGTATATATAATTGCGTTTAGGTTTTGGAGTACATGTGAAGAACATGCAAGATTGTTGCATAGGTACATACATGGCAATGAGGTTTGCTGCCTTCCTCCCCATCACCTATATCTGGCATTTCTCCCCATGTTATCCCTCCCCAACTCCCCACCCCCCACTGTCCCTCTCCTAGTCTCCCCCTCACAGACCTCAGTGTGTGATGCTCCCCTCCCTGTGTCCATGTGTTCTCATTGTTCAACACCCGCCTATGAATGAGAACATGCGGTGTTTGATTTTCTGTTCTTGTGTCAGTTTGCTGAGAATGACAGTTTCCAGCTTCATCCATGTCCCTGCAAAGGACATGAACTCATGCTTTTTTATGTCTGCATAGTATTCCATGGTGTATATGTGCCACATTTTCTTTATCCAGTCTATCATTGATGGGCATCTGGGTTGGTTCCAAGTCTTTGCTATTGTAAACATATGTCACAATGAACATATGTGTGCTTGTGTCTTTATGATAGAATGATTAATAATCCTTTGGGTATATGCCCAGTAATGGGATTACTGGGTCAAATGTTATTTCTATTTCTAGATCCTTGAGGAATCACCACACTGTCTTCCACAATGGTTGAACTAATTTACACTCCCACCAACAGTGTAAAAGTGTTCCTATTTCTCCACATCCTCTCCAGCATCTGTTGTCTCCAGATTTTTTAATGATCACCATTCTAACT
>CAUYLG010028514.1:0-29752 GCA_963573385.1 Cacajao melanocephalus | reverse complement strand
AGCACAATTATTGGCATAAAAGAGGTTTTTAATACCCATTTTTAGACTGCATTCTAGCCTGGGCAATAGAACAAGAATCCTGTTCTCTCTCCCTCTTTCTCTTCCTCTTTCTTTCTCTCTTACATTCTTTGTTTTTTTTTTCTTTCTTTCACTCTTTCTTTCTTTCTTCTTTTCTCTCTTTTTCTTTCTTTCAAAAAATAAAAATAAAAAAATAAAAAATAAAAAAAATAAATTATCCAGTCTCAGGTAGTATCTTTATAGCAGTGTGAAAATGGTCTAATATAGGCACAATTTCTAGGGACTGGAGTCACAGGCTTTGGCTCTTTTAGTAGCCAGGAAAGTTATTCCAAAATAGTACCAAAATAATAATTCTATTAAAAACTGGAAAGTTAATGTTGCCTTTTAAACCAGTACCCCTCAGGCTTATATTCTAAATTCTGGCCTATAAGTTCATAATTTAGTTAAATTATTCTCATTGGCCCTTGACAGACTCAGTCACAGCAAAATTTTCTTCTGAAAAGGGCAAGCATATAGGGGAAAGAGAAGGGGGAGGAGACTGCAGAAGTTGGAACATCGTCTTTGGGCCCCTGGTCATCAGATCATCCCTAGAATAATAATCGAAGGAGTGGATAGAGATTTTTATTACCAGAATTCTAGCAATAAGATAGGTAAAGCTGAAAAAAAGTGACTTTTGCATCTGGTAAACAATACAGTTTTTTCAAAGATAAACTCTGTAAACCAATCTATCTTACCCCTTGTGCTATATGAAGTCTTTTTCTTCAAGAGATGTTATGGATCTGGGTTTTAGCCTCGTGTAAGAGCAAACAGTCTTTCTATGGTCATTCAAATAACTAACCAATTTTAAGCCCCTATTATGCACCAAAAATTCCACATAGACTATTAGATTTATATCACACAAGACCCTCAATATTGACCAACATTTATGACTGGTTTGTATGACTGAAATGAGGCTCAGACATGCTGTGTGACTTGTTCAAGCTAACAAGTGACAAAAGCAAGAGTCAAACCCTGTCTACTTGGCTACTTTACATTATGCTGACTCCTTACTGACTTATAACCCAAAAACATTAGTAAGTTATACCACTATCTGAAGGTTTGAGGATATAAAGTTTCCAGGATCCAACTGAAAACTAAAGTAAATTTCAAAGAACCTCTAAATAGTTCCAATAAATGCCAATGTCAAGAATTCCTTCACATTGACATTTATTGGAACTATTTAGTGGTTCTTTGAAATACCTTGCACGTTCCTAACAGAAAAATTCACCAGCGGTCAAGCAGAGATGCCTTCCACTTTGATTAGACATCATTTTAATCAATTTGTCTATCTGGTTTTACAATTCAAAACAATATCTTATTTAAAAAGTCAAGGAGATCCTGCAGAATAGCTGATTTGATAGCTTAACAACTGGAAAAGAAACAGAAAATAATTATGACATAAGGATGCAAACTATATAGCTGTCTGGGATCATTTACTGCAGTGACTATACTCTGTTTTATATTGTGGTATAGTAGTTAATTTTGAAAATTAAAATGAGTCATCAAGAAATGCTTAAATGTTGCTTATTATACCCTGCTTTTTAAAAGCAAGAAAGTTTGTGAAACACTTTTGAATTTTTTAAATCAAAACTAGTTTAAAATGCTAAAGAAAGTTTGAAAGCTTAAAATGATATATGTCAATTATATGTAAGTCTTATTCTACCACCTAGCAACACCAGGCACTTTTTCACATGGGTGAGTCCAGGCCGGGTGACCTTGGTAACTCAGTAAGTGCTCAGAGCAACTATAAGGCTGCCTCTAAAGGCACTGTACATGCATGGAAAGCTGTAGAGCTGAGCCGAAAACTCCTCACCAAAGGATTAATGCTTGGAGGCACCATGCCAAAGAAAAATCTGAAATCAGGAGCCAGGAAACAGAATGAAAAGTCAGCAATCATTGTTTAAAGTTGAGAAATGTGAACTAGACAGTGGGAGAAATCACGACAAGTCCCAAAGATACAAAAAAAAGTCCCAAAGATAAAAAGAGAATTTTGCAGATGCGAGCATTTCACGGTTACGTGAATGCCGGAATCTTGCATTTCCCTAGTAGTAGACTCTACCGGTCTTCATGTTCGCTCAAACCCCGTGTATAGTGAGCAACTCTGGAAGCATCTCCATCTACTCTAGTGCCTCCGTTTTGCAGACTCCTGAGTTTAACGCTTTCCTTTTACTTTCTTATCTTGTGTGCAGTGGGACTGGACAAGATGGCCCCAAATAATTCAGCTAAGACTATAGAGTTTATCTTTTGATAATGTGTGTTCTCATATGGTTTTGTCTCCAGTCCAATCTTCTGCCTCACTATTCTACAAAAACATTTAGAGATAAGTTGTAGCATTGTAAACATTATTTAAAAAGATGTTGATATCTTACTAGACTTTGCAATATATTTCTAAGGTCAAAAATTCTCTCATGTCTCCGTAAAAACATTATCTGAGAAATACCAGTATCTCAAATAGGGCAAAAGTGCACTGTGGGTAAAAACCAAGAATCAATCTAGCCTGATTTTCTGCCTTGGTGATTAAATATGTTTGATTACCATAAATTAAAGCCACACCCCAATGTTTCTATACTCCAGTTAAAAATAAAGGTGGCTGGGTGCAGTGGCTCATGCCTGTAATCCCAGCACTCTGGGAGGCCAAGGTGGGTGGATCACGAGGTCAGGAGTTCAAGCCCAGCCTGGCCAAGACGATGAAACCCTGTCTCTACTAAAAATACAAAAAATTAGCTGGGCATGTTGGCAGGCCCCTGTAACCATAGCTACTCGGGAGGCTGAGGCAGAGAATTGCTTGAACTCGGGAGGCAGAGATTGCAGTGAACCAAGATTGTGCCACTACACTCCAGCCTGGCAGCCTGGGCAACAGAGCAAGACCCTGTCTCAAAAAAAAAAAGTCTGTAAAGCTAATGATGGCTCATCTACAGACTTCCCAACTATTTACTCGCATCTTGAACTTACCTTGCTAAGAGTGTAATTGGTAAAGAAAAGAATTACTCAACAACCTTTAACGTTATTTCCATTGGATTTTTAGTTAGTTTTTTCTAACTGCTTTTAGAGCCCTTTTCCATGAGAACATCTGTAGCCCCTTCTCTTCCTTTGTGTTCTTAATCCTCTAAATTCCTGAAGAAATGGTCATTTCCAGTCTGATTATTACCACACTTCTCTGCTCTTGATTGGGCTGCAAAGCCAGAAAAAATGAAGACTACAACTTCAAACAACCTTTGTGCTTGGTTCCATTACTCATTTAGAAATATAATAAGATCGTCAATAGATTGAAAGTCATTGTATTGGCTTTTACTAATTCACCAATCTACTCTATTGAGCAAATAAAATGTAAGCTCTGTGAAAGCTGAGACTATGTCTTTCTTGTTCATTGCTATTTTAACATCCTCTACAACATGTGGAATGAATGAATAGATCCATCAAGTAAATGAAAGACTAAACCCTGTTAACACCACACCTCATCACACAATGCCAATGCAGTCCCATATGTATATATAATGGTTAAATATATTAGATCTAGTAAATATATATGACACCAGAAATATAAAACTTTCTTCCTACTTTCTTCTCCTCTTATAAATAGAACAATGGCAAAATCCTCTAAATGCTCTAGAATAATAAAGTTAAAAATAAATTAATTTTACAATTAAAAAAAAAGCTTTAACAAGAATCACAAAAACAAAGAGCCAGTAATAATTCTATGAAAAACTTGGTTTTCTAATCTCTTTAATACACCTACTACCCAGTTTTACAAAGAGGCAGTAGATCATAGAGGGCATCGATATGGACTCTGGAGTCAGATGTCTGTCACTCATCTCCACTAATACCTGTTGGCCTTAGCTCACCTAAAATTTCTGGCCCTTGGTTTATTCATTTGAAAATAAAATAATGATAATATTCTCCTCATAGGATTATGTGACTGTGCTTGTTATTTGTTTATTGTGTCTCTGCCCCAATACTCTCTTCTGTCCTCTGATCTACAGTACTCTGGGGAAAGATGCTACAAACAGCACTTCTCATCTCCTCTGCCAGCAGTCATCTTGTTAGGCTCTACCAATAAGACACACAAGAGGGATGTTAGAAGATAGAGAGGAAAGACTTCTTTTTCATTTTTGCTAGTTTGTCAGCATTATTCATTGCCATTTCTTCAAGCTTCCAGCTTATTTCAACACATTTGCCCCCTTAGAGACATAAGCAGCAGCCTGTCCATGCCATTATCTCAGAGAATGATCTCTGTGGGGCTGTTTCTCAAATTCATAAGATGTGGCTGCAGCCAAGCAACTCCTCTCATCAAAAGACTGAGCACCCTTCTGTGATCTACCAGATTCTAGTAACCCCAGCCTCCATTGTTCTCGAGAATGTGAGGGGAGAGGTACCTGCAGCTACTTTTTGTAGTTATTATCTCTGAGTGCTTCCTTTTTGCTTTCTCAGCTCTCCAACACCTGTGTAACGGATTTTCTATATAAAATATCCCCTACTCAAATACAGACTGTGATTACTATTTTCCTGACCAGTCAGGAATGAGTAGACATTTGTAAAGTACTTCAAATAGTGCCTGCCACATAGTAAGGGCTTCTTATAGCATTGTTATCAGTGTATGGCTGACTTATTTATCAGGACAACAGCACTTCATTCTTAGTTTCTGTAGTTGAGAGAACAGTAGCTGAATTTAGGAGAAAAGCTGAAAATTATTCTCTCAGCAACCCATGTGAATGAAAGACACAACTTTACAACCAGAAAATAGCATGCAGTAGAAACAAGGTAAACATTTACTAAAAAACATAAATTGTGTGCTCCTCCAGCTCTCTGTAACGACAAACTTTTTAAAAAACATTTCTAACCCATCATGGCCTGGTGTGCAGTCCCCTGAGCATGATCAAAATACAGCTTGTGTCATTCATGACACAACACAAGAGGTCAACACATTAAACTATTGTATGCCCTGTTCAACAAAACAAGTCCACCAATCATGGGGCTTGCATGTTGTCTTAACTCATTTGTGCTACTACAACACAAATGACTGGGAAATTTATAATCAGTGGACACTTACTCCTTGTGGTTCTAGAGGCTGGGAAGTCCAAGACCAAGGCACTAGTAGGATTGGTGTCTGGGAAAAGCCAAGTCTTCACTTCCAAAATGGTGCCTTATTGTTGCATCTTCTGGAGGGGACAAACACAGTGTTTGCACATGGCAGAAAAAACAGTAGGGCAAGAGACTGCCCCCTTCAACCTTAAGCCTGTTTTTATAAAGGTCTTAATCCCATTCATGAGGGCTCTGCCCTTGTGACTTAATCACTTCCCAAAGACCATACCTCTTAATACTGTTGCATTGGGAATGAAGTTTCAAAATGAATTCTGGTGGGAACACCATTGTTCAAACCACAGCAGAGGTGTGGAAATTTTATATTTCCATAAAAGTTTTTAAACACTCCCAAATTCTATGCTTATCTTTTGAGAACTGGTTCCCAACAGTTCGAAGTGGCCCAGAACACACTTTTAGCAGCACTGCTTTGTGGTGATTTGTAGCTAGCTATTCCTTTTATTAGAAAATTCTCCCCAAGAGAGAATTTCAAATTAAAAAAAAAAATAGCCAGCCATGGTGGCATGCACCTGTAGTCCCAGCCACTTGAGTGGCTGAGGCAGGAGGATTGCTTGAGCCAAGGAGTTTGAGGCTGGAGTGAGCTGAGATTGTACCACTGCACTCCAGCCGAGTAGATGAGCAAGACCCCATCTCGAAAAAATGAAAAGAAAATTTCAATTTTGTGAGAGGTTTGGTTATTCCCTGATACTGTGAATCCTCTTTAATTACAGGGTCTTCTAAGTAACTACACAGAGAGAAGAAAAGCTTGAACTATTGGAAAACAAGTGATTTGTGGGTTTCCATTTTAGAAAGGAAAGCACACAAACAACTATTAGTATATTTTATGTCTAGGGTAAAAAAGCACTTCATCTCACTTCCCTTCTCCTGAACAGGAACTACTACCCATTTCATACACTTTCTAATCATTATACTTTTGACTTAAGATACTTTGTCCTATAATGCTGCCCTTGTGTTCCCCACCCGGTCATCCTTCTAAGTCCAAAACTAAAGCCATCTATTTCATAAAGTCCTTCCTGATCCCCCAATAATAGTACCTCTGTTTATACCAATATAACTTGACACATGCTATCTGATACCATACGTTTGTTGTTATTGTTAGTGTTTTCTTTGTTTTTTAATTCATGACTTATCTTCTTTAAAGGTTGTTAGCTCCCTAGGGAAAGGTCTCTTATGAAATTTTATGTCCTCCTAAGAAACTGCATGTAAGGTTCTACATAAAGGTGTTCTCTAAATGCAATTTTTCAAGTACAAAGAGTACACAGAGATGCCCACATTCATTGAGGAAGGCACTGGGAGAAGGAAGTATAATATACCCCTACATTTCAGCATACCTTCCATATTTTTTTAACCAAACTGCTAAGACCAATGCTTATAAAGTATTCAGAAATCCTTAGATGAAAGACATTTTATGAAAAGTAGAATACAGTGAAAGAGTTCCAATTAGGAAACAAGGAGGAATCATGAGGTGATAATTTATTAATATTCTAAATTCTATAATTAACATATTATAATTTTTATTTTTAAAGTATTATAATAAATGAAGGCTTTAAAACTACATTTTGTGTGAGAGAATATAATAAAATGATTGAGTCTCAGACTTTACATCAAGAATTTTTAAATATTTCAATCTTTTTCATCCAAAATTAGTGGATAAAATCTTCAGATTTCTCTACTTATAAAAATTTGCCAAACAACATGAAGTTCAGTATCTATCTAAATTATTTAAAATATTTTAATCTTAATGATTTATTTTGTCTTTCATGTGAAAACGTCTAAGGAATAGAAAAAAAAATAGTTCCATTCAGAGAATCTGCTAAAATATGTGTATATATACATATATATTTCGAGTTGTGGCCCTATAACTAGCCAACTTTAAAAATCTCTGAACGTCCATATGTTTATCTAAAAATGAGATTTTAAAATACATGACATCTTTCTTTTTTATCAGAAATACTTAAAAAATGTTTTTCAAATGAAAATTTTTTTTCTAAAATGATAAGTGATTGTTGAGCTACATTAATGAACAATTCATTATTTCCCCAATAGTTTTTGGACTAAATCACATCTTTTGAACTTTTAAAGGTGATAGGAGGGTAATGACTCAAGCTAACAATTTCAAAATCTGCTTGGCTACTGGCGTGTTGGCAGAATTATTTTAACCCTAACCCTATCGGCACCCTCTTTTCTACAAAGTGTATCTCTTTGCAATCAAACCTTCCATTATAAGCTTTTTGTAAGCCACATGTATCTCAAAAGTATATTTCGATCTTGACTTCAATTTGAGAAACATATTTCATGCTGTGGTCCATTTTCTTACAGTAGAGCCTATGATAGTGGAAGCTTTTGCATAGTTAATTTCTGGCTATTGCTTCATAAATTACTTAGACTGCCCCTTTTCTAGGAATGGAAAGAAAGTTACGTCCATTAAAGTTTCTCAGAGACTACACTAGCAATCCACCTTGGTCTGTGTATTTCCTGCCTGTTTATAGGTATTTTAATGCCTCATTTACTATGAATATTCCTCTAGTCCTTCAGAATTAGAGTCCATGGAAATTAGTAAATCAAAAAATAAGACTTCCACCCAAATGTGATTAATCCTGTGTAAATACTGCTGAGGATAAGGGTTACAAACTCTCTTTTGTTTGGGCCTTCCTCATGGCAGGGATGTGAATGAGTAGCAGCAGATGGTATATTTATCATATGATTAAGAAGGTTAAAGCCTATGCCCATCCTGACACTGATTTCAGTTGAGGTACATGCTCTTCATACACTTTTTTGTTTGCTTATTTTGTTTGATCTTACTATCAGTAATTACATATAGTTACCATGAGTATCTAGGTGAGCTCCTGTAATAACAACTGTTATTATTACAACTTCTAGAGAAGGAGAAGCTATAGAAGGTATACTCAGGCCCATTGAACTGCCAGAAGAATATTTGTAAAGGTGGCCAAAGAAGGCTTACCAGAGTTGTGAGCTTACTGATATATCTCTATCACAAAGGTGGGAAGTGGGAAAATTTCATTAAGAACATCATTTAGTCATAGATAACAGACTGACAACATCTGAGCCTCTAAGATCCTTCTGTTCTAGTAACTTTAACTGCAAGAATTGTCTTTTGCAAAAGGTGTGTGTGATGTTTAATATTAAGTGCCAACTTGATTGGATGGAAGGATGCAAAGTATTGTTTCTGTGTGTGTCTGTGAGGGTGCTGCCAAAGGAGATTAACATTTGAGTCAGTGGACTAGGAAAGGCAGATCCACCCTCAATCTGTGTGGGCACCATCTAATCAGCTGTCAGCACCGTCAGAATGAAAGCAGGCAGAAGAACATGGAAAGATAAGACTGGTTTAGTCTTCTGGCCTACATCTTTCTCCTGCGCTGGATGCTTCCTGCCCTCAAACATTGGTCTCCAAGTTCTTCAGCACTGGGATTCAGACTGGCTTCCTTGCTCCTCACCTTGCAGATGGTCTATTGTGAGACCTCACCTTGTGATCATGAGAGTCAATACTCCTTAATAAACTTCCCTTTATATATACATCTACCCTATTAGATCTGTTCCTCTAGAGAACCCTAATAGAATATGGTAGATGATACATATATAATATACTTTATATCTAACTGTATGATAGCAGTTACAGCAATTTGCTTTGTATTCCAATTTCTTTTTCATTCAATAGAAATGCTAGGTGCCAAAAATAAAACAATAGCCCAGTAGAAAAATCAAAAAGCTATATGACCTTTCAGGACATAGGCATAGGCAAGAACTTTATGACTAAAACACCAAAAGCAATGGCAACAAAAGCCAAAATAGACAAATAAGATCTAATTAAACTTAAGAGTTTCTGCACAGCAAAAGAAATAATCATTAGAGAGAACTGGCAACCAACAGAATGGGGAAAAATTTTTGCAATCTACCCATTAGACAAAAGACTAATATCCAGAATCTACAAAGAACTAAAGCAGATTCACAAGAAAAAAACAAACCCATTCAAAAGTGGGCAAAGGATATGAACACTTTTCAAAAGAAGACATTTATGAGGCCAAAAAACATATGAAAAAATGCTCATCATCACTGGTCATTAGAGAAATGCAAATCAAAACCACATTGAGATACCATCTCATGCCAGTTGCGATCATTAAAAAATCTGGAGACAACAGATGCTGGAGAGGATATGGAGAAATAGGAATGCTTTTACAATGTTAGTGGCAGTGTAAGTTAGAACAAATATTTTTTTAAAAAAAGACATAGAAACAGTCAACAAACATAGGAAAAAATGCTAAACATCTTTAATCATCAGAGAAATACAAATTAAAACCACAATGAGATGCCATTTTATACCAGTCAGAATGGTTGTTACTAAAATGTCAAAAACAACAGATGTTGGCAAGGATGCAGAGAGAAGTGTATGCTTACACACTGTTGGTATAAAAATAAATTAGTACAACTCTATGGAAAACAGTATGAAGATTTCTCAAAGAACTACAAAAATGACTAACATTTGATCTAGCAATCCCACTACTGGGTATCTACCCAAAAGAAAAGATACCATTATATCAAAACAACACCTGCTTTCATATGTTTATCACAGTACCATTCACAAAAGCAAAATCATGGAATCAGCCTAAGTGTCCATTAATGGATGCCTAGATTAAAAATATGACACACACACACACACACACATACACACATACACATACACGCATATACCCACACACACACATACAGACACACCATGAAATACAACTTAGCCACCCAAAAGAATAAAATCTTGTCTTTGGAGTAACATGGATGGAACTGGAGGTTATTATCATAAGTGAAATGACTCAGAAACAAAGTAAAAAACCTCATCTTGTCACTTATAAGTGGGAATTAGACAATGGGTACACACTGACATACAGGGTAGAATAATAGATATTGGAGACTCTAAAATGTGGGATGGTAGGAGAGGATGTAAGGAAGAAATATGACCTGTTGAGTAAAATATTTACTATTCTGGTTATGGGTACACTATACTTCACTACTATGCAATATATCCATACTAAAATAATGAACAAAAACTACACTTGTAGTTTCTAAATGTTAAATAAATAAATAGAGGTTAGCTTAGAAAAAATAAAACCAGGAAACTCAATGAAATTAGATCACACTGAGCCTAGATAGGAAAATGAGAATGTTTTAGACTGAGACTTTGAACACTCATATTTAAGGGAGTTAAGGGATTTGAATATGAGATTAAAAAGGACTCGGTGAGTTAAGATGAGAAAAATACAGACAATTATCAGAGAAGCTACAAAGGAAAAATATTAAGGCAATTCTAAGACTGTCTCAAAATATGTAACTAGATCTAATTAGAGAAAAATGAGAACTGATCTTCATAACTGGCAACTGGAGATAATAGTTTTCTCAAAAAGAATTTTTTGACAAAATAGTGGGAAAATTTGATTAGAATTGGTCTATGAGTGAATGAGATAAAATAAATGGGCTTTTGCTTAAAGGGGAGCAACAACACAGAGTAATGTACTGGTAACTAAGGAAAGTTCAAAATAATTTATTTTTAGATAGTGGTAGAGACGGGTTGGGATATAGGGCACAAGCAGAGGAGTTTGCCTAGACAGGATGGCAGAAGTTACATAAATTGTAGTAGGAAGAAAAATAGAATAGGTTGCTTTGAATGTGTGGTTGTTGAATCATTTGGAAAGTGTCTTCTGATAGCTGTTATTACTCAAGTGAAATAAGCATCAATGTCCAATGAAATAGCAACCCAAATGAGTATGAGGAAAATAGAGTATCACTGATATGCTGCAACATCTCCTTGAAGTTAGTGAACATGAATTTAAAGTTCAATCTACAATATGTGTCAATCTCAAACCAAGTGTAGTTTACTCCTATGCCCATAAGAAATATCTAGGGTGTTCAATTAAAGTAGGGTTGAGCCTTGACCAGGCTATGACAATGGAGGGAAAAGAGAAATTGATTTAAGAGTATGTGCAATAAATGATTATAGAAGTAAAACATGTAATCTAATTCACAGAAGGAGGCAATTGAGAATATGATGGTGATGACAGACATTGAAGTATTGGTAGTGTCAATGGACTGTGTTATTGAATAATTTGGGGGGCAGAAAACGACTACAAGGAGTAAACTGGAAAAAGAAATGAGGCTGTGTGTAAAATACTTAACATTAAGATTATGTAAGTTAACATTGCAAAGAGAATGTAGTTATATATGATGGTAGCATATAGCATACCAGAGTATGAGTAGGTTGTAGAGTTAGAGGGAAGATTTAGATCTTTGAGTTGAGATAGTATCCTCCTAGGAGATGCTAATATTACAAATAGATAAATTTTGCAGATATTGAAATAACGAAGACACTTAAGTGATCTCCATGCCTTGGCTATTGTAGTAAAGAGGATGTGATGTGTTAGCATGTGTATGTGTGTAGTATTATACAGTCACTAAAAGAAAGAAATTCTGTCATTTACGATAGCATGGATGAATGTTGAGGGCATTATGCTAAGTGAAATAAGTCAGACCGAGAAAGACAAGCACTGTATCCTCTAACTAATATGAAAAATTTTTTAAAGTCAAAGTCATAGAAACAGAGGAGAATACTGGTTTTCAGGCAATTGAGGCAGAGAGAAATGGGGGGATGTTCAAAGGATTATAATATTGTATATTTTAGTACAGCTACAGGAAAGAACTTGAAATGTTTCTAACACATAGAAATGGTAAATACTTGAAGTGGTGGATGCCCTAAAGCTGACTTGATCATTACACATTCTAAGCATGTAACAAATATCACATGTATTTAATAAGTATGTACAAACAGTATGTATGGATAAAAAATTCAAAGACATAAAAAGATGAAAAAACTCTGGGGATTTAATGTTCAAGGTAATGACTATAGCTAAAAATGTTGCAGTGTATACTTGAAATTTGTTGAGAGAATAGATCTTACCTCCTATCCCCCCACACATACAAATGATAACTGTGAGGGATGACTTGGAAACCACTGGCTTCCTGGGGTATCTGATGTAATGATTGTAAGGGATTAATTTTAATGGCCTCAAAGGTAGCTCATAGTGGTGTGACTGTGAGTGTTGGCATGAAGTTAGTAGTGCTGGGTTTTGTCAGGAGTTCACAGAACTCAATAGACATTTGGAAATTCCTCCAAAGGCAATGATAAAGCTACAAGACTCTGTGTGCTCCACTTCACTTACACAGGTGGCAGTGTCCACGGCAGTGCAGGACACAGCTCCAGTGAAGCTTCCTAGGGTCCCTGATCACCTCTTGGGTAGCGGTTCATGGATAGTGAAGGGAAAGTCATTGTGACCTGACACATAGGGTCAGAGCTCTCCACTGTGCGTTCCACTTATGTAGAGTAGAAAGTGTTTATTCACTAAAATCACTTACTGGCTTAGAAGACTATCATGAACTACATTATTAATATTGCCATTTTACACACACATATGCACAGACACACACACACACACACACACACACACTCACCTAATATTTACTGAATGCAATGACTCCAATATTTGCAACATATCAGGATATCAAATTCTCACTATTTAGATTAAAATGAGGAAATGAACCCAAAAATAAAGTTTTGTTAAACCAGCTGGTATCTTTCTCATATAAAAATTTTTCATGTCTGAAAATCAACTATTTAACCAAGCTAATTGGGAGAAAACTTTGTTAAATATGCGATTGACTAGATATTAGAAAAATTATTAAATACTATATCTTTAAAAATAAGAAATGTTGTGATATAGAGAATTTTGCTTTCTAAGCTTTTTGTTTTCTCCACCCAAATTCTGAGATATTTCAAGGGATAATTATAGTCTCTTTTATATTCTCAGCTTATTGTGTGTGTGTGTGTGTGTTTTGCTGTTTTCTGTTCAATGAATTTAGATTATAATAGCTTACACTACTGAAATTTCAATTTGATGTATTAACATAACTTCTCCCACCCCCCACCCCCAAGTCAGCTTCAGCATTTATTTTATTCAGCTTGTGATAAGTCTCACCATGTCAGCTATGGGTAGAATTAAGGTTTTCAGTTTATGTCACAAATAGAGCTAAATAAGTATGCACTGTGACTTTGAAATAGAACACAAAATAGCAATCACATATTTGCATGAGGAATTTATTAATTAATGGAATGCTTCCACTTAGTCACTCAATAATTTTCCACAGGAAATCTTAATCTTTTGGAGTTAATTATCTCAAAAGCTAGGCTGCTATATTTTTCTTTGCTTGAAATCAATAGCCACATTTATAAGGCTAGCTTTTGAATCAATCATTCTGAAATTTAATATAGGAAAAAGTTTGTTAAATTTTAAATATAGTTACATTTTAACTTCAGATTCTGGTCATAAACTATGTAACTATTTAAAATAGCTGGAAAAATTGTTGCCATTTTCTCATCGGGAGTAGCTTTTGCTACTATTAATATGACTTTACATTGTGGGGTACTGTTTTAGGTGACAGGAGGTATCCTGTAATCTGGCCTCCTAAGTGCCTCATTTAAGAACATATGTTCTCATCAGTAGAAACTTATTTCTTTCCTTGGATGTATTAATTTCCATATAAATAATAAATAATACAGACATATGCACATAAAATTTGAATTAACATCATGAAATCTTTAAGTCTTCCTGTCATTCCTGATTGAAAGAAACTTAGCCCCATAATGCTCTGCACAACCTCCACTATTTCTTCATATCCAATATTCTTCCACTGTGCCCTCTGTATCTTTTTGTCCACAGAATATTTTCCATGTATCCACAATGTACTTTCTTTTTCTTTAATTTTTTTATTTTGATTTTATATTTTTTAGAGACAGGGTCTCACATGTTCACCCAGGGTGCTGTGTAGTGCTGAGAACTCAGCTCATGTCAGTCTCAACCTCCTGGGCCCAAGCGATCTTCCCACCTCAGCCTCCTGAGTAACTGAGTACCTGAGACTACTCGCCAGGCTAGTTTTCTGAGGAAAGAAATGTAGACATGGGGTCTTACTACGTTGCCCAGGCTGGTCTGCAACTCCTGGAGTCAAGCAATCCTGCCTCAGCCTCCCAAAGTGCTGGGATTACAGATGTAAGCTACCGTGCCCAGCCCACATATTTTTTCTATACCTTCCTTTCTTTTTCTCACTGAAACCTGAGGACAATTTTACCTGTAGCCTTCTTAGCTGGTCACTATTTATTCTTCTGTACTATGTATGGTACACATACATACTATTGTGTACCATAGGTAATGAAGTGAAGCATATAGACAGGGTTGCCCTTGTTCCCATATTCAGGCCATTTGTTTCTTGCTATGGAAAACACTAGCCAGCAGCTGTATCTTCTCTCTCTGACTCTCTCCCCATCCCCCTCACCCTGGCTCCTTTGCTAGTACTTTTCTCTTAGTTCCTGTTCATCCTTTACTAAATGTTTTAGCATCTAGCTTGCTGACCTTTTCTTTATCACCACCGTGATCATATTTTTTGATAACTGTGGTATCCTCCTTGGAAATCCACTCACTTTTGTTGTTTAAATCTTTTGATAATTCTTTTACTAATTTACCCTTCTCCTTCACCTCGGTCCATCTCCCATGGTCTTATTCTATAAGTTATTATACCTGTAGTTGTACACTCTGCAATACCTTCAATTTAAATTCCTTCACTCTCTGATCCCCACTTCCTGCATTTCAAGTTCAAACACTCATGTGCTGTAATGACAAAATTTCATAAAATTTTTATAAAGCAACAGGCACCTCCAATTATATGACTGCATGACATTCCTGTGTCCATTACCCATGGAAGGTCCCCATTTTCTTTAAAAAAAATTACTTACACATCCAGTTTCAAATTCCTTAACTCTCTTTCTATGTTCTATTGACCTGAAAACACCAAACCTGTTTAATTCACATCCTGCCATGAAACTCTTGTCCATTGCATATATTTCTAATATAGCAGCTCAAACTTAATGTATTTCAAATTCATAATTGATTTTTGAGCCCTGGACAAACCTGCTTTTCTGCCAGCATTCTTTTACATCACTCTTTAATTTCATCTTTTCTCTCTTTCAACATGTCTTGTCCATCAACAAATCCTTTAAATGCTCCGATAACTGCATATCATGGATATGAACAATTTTATGATTATGAAGGTGAACACCCTTATTCAAGCCAAATTCCCATCTGAAACATTTCAAGAGCCTCTCTCTTGACCTCATTCTTTTGAATCTTGATTCAGGTACATGTCAAATAATGAATGGCTATCTCATCAGAAAAAGAAAAAAAAAAGCTAATGTTTTGGTGGAGATTTGAATCATATGAAAGAATGTGCAGCTGTCTATGGGAAGAGTCTTCATAGCAGAAGAAGTACCCATTGCAAAATCCATGGCCTATTCAGGCCATACTCATGAGTCCAGACAAACTGGTCTGAAGAAAGCAGGGGAAGTAGCTGAAATGAAGATGGAAGAGAAACCAGAATCTGGGGACTTTTAGATCATGAATGCCTTTTTTAAAGTCTTTCATTTTTAAGTACAATGGGAAGTATTGCAGTGTTGCTGACAAATAAGTTACATTATTTGGCTTATATTTTTAAATTTTAATGTGACTGTTATTTTGAAAGGAAACTGAACAGAGTAGTATAGTAAATTGGGTAGGACAGTGACTTAGATTAGAATTAGAGAGAGGGCTTGGAAAGAAGTGGTTTGATTATGGGTATATATTTAAGATGGAGTCAATACAATGTTTCTTTAGACTGGATTGAATGACAGAAAAAAAGAACAAATGCAGTGACCATAGTTTTTGACATGAGCTACAAGAAAACAGATTGTCATTATTTTAGATGGCATAAATTACAGACAAGGCAAATGTAAAATAGTTTCCTTGCTTTTTCTTTAATAATTATATATATATATATATAATTTTCAGTAGTGTAAGCTATTATAATCTAGATATACATTATATATATATAATCTAAATATACATAAAATATATAATTATATATATATATATAAATTTTGGTACTGTAAGCTATTATAATCTAAATATACATAATTATATATGTTATGTTAGCCCTCCCCAACCTCCCTATCCCCCACTGTCCCACCCTTATTCCCCCCCAACAGACCCCAGTGTGTGATGCTCCCCTCTCTGTGTCCCTGTGTTCTCATTGTTCAACACCCGCCTATGAGTGAGAACATGCAGTGTTTGATTTTCTGTACTTGTGTCAGTTTGCTGAGAAAGATGGTTTCCAGATTCATCCGTGTCCCTACAAAGGACACAAACTCATCATTTTTTATGGCTGCATAGTATTCTATGATATATATGTGCCACATTTTCCTTGTCCAGTCTTTCACCAATGGGCATTTGAGTTGGTTCCAGGTCTTTGCTATTGTAAACAGTAACACAATGAACATACGTGTTCATGTGTCTTTATAATAGAACAATTTATAATCCTTTGGATATATATACAGTAATGGGATTGCTGGGTCAAATGGAATTTCTATTTCTAGATCCTTGAGGAATTGCCACACTGTCTTCCACAATAGTTGAACTAATTTACACTCCCACCAACATTGTAAAAACATTCCTATTTCTCCACATCCTCTCCAGCATCTGTTGTCTCCAGATTTTTTAATGATTGTCATTCTAACTGGCATGAGATGGTAACTCAATATGGTTTTGATTTGCATTTCTCTAATGACCAGTGATGATGAGCATTTTTTCATATGTTTGTTGCCCTCATAAATGTCTTCTTTTGAAAAGTGTTTGTTCATGTCCTTTGCCCACTTTTGAATGGGTTTTTTTTTAATTATAAATCTGTTTTAGTTCTTTGTAGATTCTGGATATTAGCTCTTTGTCAGATGGGTACATTGCAAAACTTTTTTCCTATTCTGTTGGTTGTTGGTTCACTCTAATGATTGTTACTTTTGCTGTGCAGAAGCTCTTAAGTTTAATTAAACCCCATTCATCTATTTTAGCTTTTGTTGCCAATGCTTTTGGTGTTTTAGTCATGAAGTCCTTGCCTATGCCTGTGTCCTGAATGGTTTTGCCTAGGTTCTTCTAGGGTTTTTATGGTGTTAGGTCTTATGTTTAAGTCTTTAATCCATCTGGAGTGAATTTTAGTGTAAGATGTCAGATAGGGGTCCAGTTTCTGCTTTCTGCACATGGCTAGCCAGTTTTCCCAACCCCATTTATTAAACTGGGAATCCCTTCCCATTCCTTGTTTTGGTCAGATTTGTCAAAGATCAGCTGGTTGTAGATGTGTGGCATTGCCTCCCAGGCCTCTGTTCTATTCCATTGGTCTATATGTCTGTTTTGGTACCAGCATGATGTTTTGATTACTGTAGCCTTGTAGTATAGTTTGAAGTCAAGTAGCGTGACACCTCCAGCTTTGTTCTTTTTGCTTAGAATTGTCTTGGCTATGCGGGTTCTCTTTTGGTTCCATATGAAGTTTAAGGTGGTTTTTTCCAGTTCTGTGAAGAGGATCATAGGTAGCTTGACGGGGATAGAGTTGAATCTATAAATTACTTTGGGCAGTATGGCTATTTTCACAATATTGATTCTTCCTAACCATGAGCATGGAATGTTTCTCTATCTGTTTGTGTCCTCTCGTATTTCCTTGAGCAGTGGTTTGTAGTTCTTGAAGATGTCCTTTACATCCTTTGTTAGCTGTATTCCTAGGTATTTTATTCTCTTTGTAGCAATTATGAATGGCATTTCATTCTTGATTTGGCTCTCTTTAAGACTGTTATTGGTGTATAGGAATGCTTGTGATTTTCTGTATATTTATTTTGCATCCTGAGACTTTGCTGAAGTTGCTTATCAGTTTCAGGAGATTTTGAGCTGAGATGATGGGGTCTTCTAAATATACAATCATGTTGTCTGCAAATAGAGACAATTTGACTTCCTCTTTTCCTAATTGAATACTCTTTATTTCTTTTTCTTGCATGATTGCTCTGGCTAGAACTTCCAATACTATATTGAATAGGAGTGGTGAGAGGGCATCCTTGTCTAGTGCCAGATTTCAAAGGGAATACTTCCAGTTTTTGCTCATTCAGTATGATACTGGCTGTGGGTTTGTCTTAAATAGCTTCTATTATTTTGAGATATGTTCTGTTGATACCTAGTTTATTGAGAGTTTTTAGCAAAAAGGGCTGTTGAATTTTGTCGAAGGCCTTCTCTGCATTTATTGAGATATTTCTGTGCTTTTTGTCTTTGGTTCTGTTTATGTGGTGCATTACCTTTATAGATTCACATATGTTGAACCAGCCTTGCATCCCCGGGATGAAGCCTACTTGATCATGATGGTTAAGCTTTTGGATGTGTTGTTGCAATCAGTTTGCCAGTATTTTATTGAAGATTTTTGCATCTGTGTTCATCATGGATATTGGCCTGAAGTTTTCTTTTCTTGTTGAATCTCTGCCGGGTTTTGGTATCAGGATGATGTTGGTCTCATAAAATGATCTGGGAAGGATTCCCTCTTTTTGAATTGTTGGGCATAATTTCGGAAGGAGTGGTACCATCTCCTTTTTGTAGAATTCAGCTGTGAACCCATCTGGACCTGGGCTTTTTTTAGTTAGTAGGCTATTAATTGCTGCCTCAACTTCAGCCCTTGTTATTGGTCTATTCAGGGTTTTGACTTTTTCCTGCTTTAGGCTTGATAGGGTGAAAGTGTCCAGGAATTTATCCATTTCTTCCAGGTTTACTGGTTTGTGTGCATAGAGTTTTTTGTAGTAATCTCTGATGGTAGTTTGTATGTCAGTGGAATCAGTGGTGATATCCCGTTTATCATTTTTTATTTCATCTATTTGATTCTTCTCTCTTTTTTTTTTATTAATCTGTTGATCTATTTTGTTCTTCTTTTCAAAAAACCAGCTCCTGGGTTTATTGATTTTTTGAAGTGTTTTTTTGTGTCTCTGTCTCCCTCAGTTCTGCTCTGATCTTAGTTATTTCTTGTCTTCTACTAGTTGTGAGGGTTTTTTTTTTTTTATCTTCCTCCTCTAGCTCTTTCAATTTTTATGATAGGATGTAGATTTTAGATCTTCCCTTGCTTCTCATGCGGGCATTTATTGCTATAAATTTTCCTCTAGACACTGCTTTAAATGTGTCCCAGAGATTCTGGTATATCGTGTCCTCATTCTCCTTGGTTTCAAAGAACATCTTTATTTCTGCCTTCATTTCATTGTTTATCCAGTCAACATTCAAGAGCCAGTTGTTCAGTTTACATGAAGTTATGTGGTTCTGAGTTAGTTTCTTAATCCTGAATTCTAATTTGATTGCACTGTGGTCTGAGAGACTATCTGTTATGATTTCCATTCTTTTGCATTTGCTGAGGAGTGATTTACTTCTAATTATGTGGTCAATTTTAGAGTAGGTGTGATGTGGTGCTGAGAAGAATGTTATATTCTGTGGATTTGGGGTGGAGAGTTCTGTATATGTCTATTAGGTTTGCTTGGTCCAGATCTGAGTTCAAGTCCTGCATGTCCTTGTTAATTTTCTCTCGTTGATCTAATATTGACAGTGGAGTGTTAAAGTCTCCCACTATTATTGTGCGGGAGTCTAAGTCTCTTTGTAGGTTGTTAAGAACTTGCTTTATGTATCTGGGTGCTCCTGTATTGGGTGCGTGTATATTTAGGATCATTAGCTCTTCTTGTTGCTTTGATCCTTTTACCATTATGTAATGCCTTTGTCTCTTTTGATTTTTGTTGGTTTAAAGTCTATTTTATTAAAGAGTAGGATTGCAACTCTTGCTTTTTTTTGCTATCCATTTGGTTGGTAAATCTTCCTCCATCCCTTTATTTTGAGCCCATGTGTGTCCTTGCATGTGAGATGGGTTTCATGGATATAGCACAATGATGGGTTTTGACTTATCCAATTTGCCAGTCTGTATCTTTTGATTAGGGCATTTAGCCCATTTACATTTAAGGTTAATATTGTTATGTGTGAATTTGATCCTGCCATGTTGATGCTTGCTCATTGTTTTGCCCATTAGTTGACACAGTTTCTTCATTGTATCGATGCTTTTTACCATTTGGTACATTTTTGGAGTGTCTGGTACTGGTTGTACCTTTCTCTGTTTAGTCTTTCTTTCAGGAGCTCTTGTAAGGCAGGCCTGGTGGTGACAAAATCTCTCAGCAATTGCTTATCCGTAAAGAATTTTATTTCTCCTTCGCTAATGAAGCTTTTCTTTAAGGATGTTGAATATTCTCCCCCACTCTCTTCTGGCTTGTAGGGTTTCTGCCGAGGGATCTGCTGTGAGTCTGATGGGCTTTCCTTTGTGGGTAACCCGACCTTTCTCTCTGGCTGCCCTTAGCATTTTTTCCTTCATTTCAACCCTGGTGAATCTGACGATTATGTGCCTTAGGATTACTCTTCTTGAGGAATATCTCTATGGTATTCTCTGTATTTCCTGGACCTGAATGTTGTCCTGCCTTGCTAGGTTAGGGAAGTTCTGGATAATATCCTGAAGTGTTTTCCACCTTAGATTCATTTTCTACGTCACATTCAGGTACACCTATCAAACATAGATTAGGTCTTTTCACATAATCCTGTATTTCTTGGAGGCTTTGTTTATTTCTTTTCACTCTTTTTTCTCTAATCTTGCCTTCTCATTTTATTTCATTGAGTTGGTCTTCAGTCTCTGATATCCTTTCTTCTACTTGGTCGATTCTGCTATTGCAACTTGTGTATGCTTCGCGAAGTTCTTGTGTTGTGTTTTTCAGCTCCATTGAGTCATTTATATTCTTCTCTAAGCTGTTTATTCTCGTTAGCATTTTGTCAAACCTTTTTACAAGGTTCTTAGTTTCTTCGCATTGGGTTAGAATATGTTCTTTTAGCTCAGAGAAGTTTGTTATTACCTACCTACTGAAGCCTGTTTCTGTCAATTCATCAGACTCATTCTCCATCCAGCTTTGTTCCTTTGCTGGTGAGGAGTTGTGATCCCTTGGAGGAGGAGAGACATTCTGATTTTGGGTGTTTTCATCTTTTTTGTGCTGGTTTCTTCCCATCTTTGTGAATTTATCTACCTGTGATCTTTGTAGTTGGTGACTGTCAGATGGGGTCTCTGAGTGGACTACCTTTTTGTTGATGATGAAGTTATTTATTTCTGTTTTTTAGTTTTCCTTCTAACAGTCAGACCCCTGTGCTGTAGGACTGCTGGGGATTCACTCCAGACTCTGCTTGCCTGGGGATCACTTGCAGCAGCTGCAGTACAATAAGGGTTGCTTCCAGTTTCTTCTTCTGTTATCTTCATCCCAGAAGGATACCCACCAGATATCAGTCTGAGCTCCCCTTTATGAGGTGTCTCTTTGGATATGAGTGTCAGGGAGCTGCTTGAGGAGACAGTCTGTCCTTATAAGAGCTCAAGTGCTGAGCTATGAGCTCTGTTGTTCTGTTCAGAGCTGCTGGGCAGGTATGTTTAACTCTGCTGCAGTGGAATTCATAACCATCTTTTTTCCCAGGTGCCCTGTCCTAAGAAAGTGGGGCTTTATTTATAAGTTCCTGACATGCTGCTGCCTTTTTTCAGAGCTGTCCTGCCCAGCAAGGAGGTAGCCTAGTCACAGTCTGCCAGCAGAGGCTTTTCTGAGCTGCCATGGGCTCTGTCCAGCTGCTGTATAAACTTCTTTGCAGTTTTATTTATAGAGGCATAGTTAGAACTGCCTTGGTAATGGCTGTCTGCCTCTGTAATGGGGGACTGCCTCAGTAATGGTGGTCTGCCTCCATAGTGGCGGACTGACTCAGTAATGGCAGATGCCCTTTCCCCCAGAGAGCTGGCCCATCTTGGGGAACACTCCAGACTCTGCTTGCCTGGGAACTGCTGGGGGTTCACTCCAGACTCTGCTTGCCTGGGGATCACTTGCAGCACTTGCTGCGAAACACTCAATCCAGAGCATTTCAGATTGCTGGTCTTTGTGGGGGTGGAACCTGCTGAGTCAGATCACCTGGCTCCCTGTTTCTGCCCCCTTTTTTTCCATTGAATGGGTGGCTCTGTCTCCCAGTCAGTCAAAGCACCACTTGAAATGGCCACCCAGATTTGTGTGAGTTTTTGTGCAGAAACCCACTATGCCAGCTGAAACAGCCATGCTGGAAACTCATGGTGCTTTTTAGCCCAGGAATCTCCTGGTCTGTGGACAGTAATAACTCATTTGGAAATGTGGTGATCACTCACCCTCTGCATTGTTCTCACTGGGAACTGCACTCCAGAGCTGTTCCTATTTGGCCATCTTGGATCCACCAGCCCCTTATTCTTTTTTCTCACAAAAAAAGAGTATATATGTTTTAAAATCATATTATTCCTCTACCAGTGCCATTCAGTGGATTCCTGTGTATTAATAAAACCTAAAGTATTTAACATGCTTACCCAGTAAGCCATATGTTTCTCCTGCCTATCTCTCTGCCATCATCTCTTACTAAGTCACCAGTTTGGTCTTTGAGATGTTTCCTGAATACCTCAAGGACCTCCTGCTTCAGTCCTCAGTATTTGCCATTTCATTGTCTGATGTGCACTTTTCCCAGAAAATTTGTATACTTCTTCAGCCATTCACTCAAATATTATCTCCTCAAAGATGTCTTTCCTGTTGAGATCTTCACACAGTCTTGAAATACCTCTTCTCAATTTCTCTCTCCTCTTTTATCTGGCTTTAACTAATTAATTATATAGCTCCTATCCTTATCTGTCATTATCCTCATGTATTTATAATTTTCTCTACCCCATAAACTAATGTATAATAAGGCAGAGGAGTTGCTGTTTTAATAGGTTTAATACTTGCTTTGTATATTCTAGCATAAAGATAGAGAGATTTTTCTTTTCATCTTGAAATAAATATTAAATCTGAATTATTTACTTCCTGAGATCCAGACAGTGACCTTGTTGCTCAGTTTATGCTTAAAAGATAAATTCATGATATGAAATAGTCCATAAGTCTAGACATTTGTCTATGCCCACACAAGTCACAGTATGTAAGCATGCAATCGTATTGCAAATATTCTAAGAGTAAGTTTTAATTTACTTCAAGGGCTTTTTTTCTCCAAGTAGTGGAATAGGTACATGACAGTATTGAAATTGATACAAGTAACTTTGCATCAGAATCCCCATGTATGCATGATGAAACCAAAGAGAGAAATATGAACTACAATGCTTTAAGACAAAAATTACAACTTAAAAATTATAAAAACTACAAATAGAATGGTTCATATCCTGAAAAAAAAATAAAATGTATCAAAAATCTCTTCCAAGTTTTCAAACAGGTGATGAGAGTGTTTCAAGATAGCACAGCAGAGAAAACTATTTGAAGTTACTTTATAACTATCTCCTTTCCATTTACTAGAATAGTATAGAGTTTTAAAAAGCTATTTCAGCCCCTGGAAAACTTTAAGCAAAAGTATACTTCCAATTTGAAGTTAACTCTTTAAAAAAATTATTTAAAAAAATTTTTTAGTTAATAAAATGTTACTTTACTATTTTAATACAGCAATTTTTACTATTAATTTGTTAGAAAAATATTGAACATTGAATTTTTAATTCTATTAACATTATGGGCTTTTCTTAATATTTTGAAAAAATACATTATGAAACATATTTAAAATGTAGTAAATATTGTTTCACTGATTTTTATTTTAATTTATAAATTATGTAAATTTAAAAATAAATAGCTGGTATAAATACCAGTCATTCTGTATTACATAAAGCATTTACCAAAATGCTGGTGATGGAATTTTGTTCTGATATTGCTGTTCCTACTCTGTTGATGCTGTTCCCAACAGTGCCTGATACTTCTCATTAAAATCAGTAGTGTATATTCCATAGGTCACTGGACAAAATTTGAAATGCTATGTCCAAGAAATAGAGTAAAGCTAATTAACTAGTGAATATTAGCTTTATTGGCAAAAATAAACCTAATAGTAGAAAGGTATTTAAGTCAGTGGTAAGGAATCATTTTAGGAAGAAAAAAAGTAAAAGAGGACAAGAGTATGTTTTCTTGTCTCCTCTTTTCCACTAATATATTTTATTTCCATTATGGTTTTTTTCCTTCCCTTTCATGTATCTTCACAGATCCTGTCTGCTTTCCTATGTATCACCTCCCTTTTTATCACTAAAATGACACCTTAAGTATTTCCATCACAATCATGAGGCTATCTTTACCATGAAGTCTCAAAATAATTTTATATAAAAACATTATTATAAATTGGATATTCTAGAAACATGGTGATCTGAAAGGCATTTCTTTTCTCTCCTGCCAGATTTAAAACAATCAGCCTCTGACCCAAATGGCTGCTGGACATCTAGAGTAGCTCAAATTTGTTAGCCATAAGTCTCACTGACTATCTCAACAGAAGACATTGATGTACTTTTATAGATACATTTCTTAAAAAGGTCCATGTTGTTTCAAAGTGTGCTTTTATATTTTCTTTGCTTTTGTTTTCTCTGTTTTACTTTCTTAAATATCAAGGCTACTATTGAAACTTTCTTTTTCCTTTAAAGCTGGCTGAGTTGATAGGATATCATTTTTCTTAATGAGTAAGACTTGGAAGCTCGTCTTAGATTACAAACCATCACTGGGAATTCAGTCCTTTCCAGCTCAAAGGGAAAATTGAAACTCATCAACTTTTAGGATATTCTAAAGCTCTTCTCTATGTTCCTACATGCTCATCCTCAATAGGAGGGGATGCTACCTTTCATTAAGTTGCTATTTGGAGTGAAAGATGTAAAATAAATATGTCTTAATATCTGGAGTAGTAGAATAGAATATATTAATAGTCTTCATCTATGGAATAGCAGAGTATAATAAAGTTAGGCCGGACTTAATTTTATTAACAGCTCTAACATTTGTAAGTAATATGACGAAAGCAACTAATGTAATTTTTGTGAGTATGTTTCCTCATTTATAAAAGTGATAAATAATAATATATTTCACAAATCATAAAAATTGAATGAGAACATAAGAAAATTGTGTAAAAGTAATTAGCCTAGTGGCTGGCATATGGTAGGTCCTAAAAAAAAAGTGGATGATTATTTGTAATATGAATGAAGAAATAATTTATTTCTGCAAAATGAAAATGCAAAGCTTTGTGCCTCAAACTACAGGAAAGGTAAATTACTAAAGCATTTTATTGATGCTATTTCAGTGAAATTGTGCCAACATGGCCTTTGATCCCTTTTATGAAATTATTTTGTGTTCTTATAACAGATTTGAAACAATATATATATAGTAAATTCACTTCATTGATAAATCTGCTTGTACTAACTTAAAGTCATGGGTGTTATTTTGGTTTTAAAATACTTGGTGTTTACATCAGAAAAAACATTATTTCATTTGGGACCACATTTATCTTATAGTAGAAAGTTTATTAAATATGATTTAAGGTACAGGACTGTTTCCCACAAATTAATAAGAAGTGGGGGCAAAGGAAGTCAGAACACCGGTGTGTGTTCTTTAGCAACTTATAGATCACAGATAATGAAGTACAGTAGACTGTAATATAGATTATTTGAAAAAAACGTGGAAATGACAAGAAACCAACAAACAGAAATAATTAGACCATTATCACCCACAAACACTCTATCCTGTCTCAAATTCATGAGGTCATCATTAACTCCCACTAACACGTTATCGGTATATAATGGTTCTACTAAATGTTAAAAACCTCATTTGTCATCTTGTTTCTTCACATTTCAGTAGTTTTCTAAAACATATATATTATTGTTAAATATTGGCTTAGGCCAAGGCTAATTTTATTCTTAAATTCCCAAAAGAGATTATTAACAGCATATAATGAAAATGTAGTTTACTTTAATTCTTTCCAAATACATAAATATGAGCTTTTCGGCTAAGATCACAGGTATGTAGAAAAAAAATGATTAATAATATCATATAATTTAAACAAAGTCTTATTTCTCTAGGAATAATGTTAATAGACTTTTCTGAAAATATTTAAATTGTAATTTTTCTAATTTACACTGATGTATTTACAGTTGTATGCCAGGATTTACTGGAAAAAACTGTGAGAAAGTAATTGACCACTGTAGACTACTCAGCATCAACTGTCTGAATGAAGAATGGTGTTTCAATATAATTGGAAGATTCAGAGTAAGTAATTTAATACATGGCAACATAATTTAGCACTTCAAAATACAATAGATTCAGTCTGTATTTCAAATGCTCTTATTAATCTTAGCCAGAGAAATATATCCTTATAGATATATTTAAATGTGCCTTATGTAAAGCGTAGTAACAGGGGTTTTAACCTATAAGAATTATGGTGGGAGGGAATTAATAAATGTTCCAGGAGGCTTTTTTATTATAAAGTAAGTATAAAGCTAATTGAGTCCTGGTGATGTACGTCTTAGTATATAAAACCCCAGTTACTAATACTTTAAGCTCTTTAACTGGATAAGAAATAAAATCAGTCTAATGGTTGTAAGGGTACACAAAATATGCTTTCTTTAGTGAATTGTGTTGGAAATTACTTTGCAGATACAAAATATCTGTACTATACATGGTAAGGGATATTCTACAACCTAGCAATGTTACCTGTAGGTGTGTATATTAGAGAAATTATCAGGTATATACCAAAAAAGACATACATAAGAATTTTCACTCCAAATCTGAAACTAAACCTTGTAAATAAGAGAATGGATAAATTCATCATGGTATAGTCATGCAGTGGAATTATAAAACTAGTTACAATGAATAGACAATAGCTATTTGTATTAATACTAACAAATATAACAATATTAAATTTTAAAATTTTATGTACAGTGTGGCAATATTACTTAAAGTTATAAAATGTGAATATATACCTATTTCTGTAATTACATAAATATATATCAAAAGTATACACATAAACTTGAGGATTACACACACCAGCTTTATTTGAAAGACAATCTGTAGGGAAATAGATGGGAGAATGAAATCAGTGAGAGTACAAAGGGGACTTTCTGTGTTTCTGCAAAGCTCTGTTTTCCAAAAAAATTTTTTTTGACAAATAAGGCAAGAAAAATAAATACAACATGAAGATAGGATAAATAAAAGTAGAGTGGTTTTGATAAGCAAACCTCACGACTATTCACTGGGAAGCTCTAAAAATTAAAAAGTAAAATTAACAAGTTAAATTTGGTAAAATCCCAGGATTTAATATAATTTTGTAGAAATCAATAGTGTTTCTATAATATAGCAACTAATTAAGTCATGAAACTAAAAATTAATGCTATGAAAACAAAATAAATTATAATTATAATTTTATCAAAACACTTCAGAAAACACTTAACAAAATGTGGGCAAGATCTCTATGCTGAAAACTAAAAAAGATTACAGAGAGAAATTAAATAAGCCCAATAAATAGTTATAACATATTATGAAATGAAAGAATTATATTTTATGATGTCCTTTCTTCTTACTGATATTAACAAACATTTTGTAGAAATAGGCACGCTGATTATAAAATTGATATGAAACATCAAAGGACCTCAAATAGCTAAGTACTCAAAAATTATAGGAAATCTGAATGATGTTGCCCACCTGATTTCAAGAGTTACTTTCAAGCTAGAGTATCAAGGCAATGTGGTACTGGCATGTGATGCTTAATATTGAGTGTCAAATTGATTGGATTGAAGGATGCCAAATATTGATTCTGGGTGTGTCTGTGAGAGTGTTGCCAAAGGAGATTAATTAACATTTGATTCAGTGGGCTGGGGAAGGCACACCCACCTCTAAACTGGATGGACACCATCTAATCAGCTGCCAGCATGACCAGAATATAAAACAGGCAGAAAAACGTGAATAGGGTAGACTGGCTTAGCCTCCCAGCCTACAACTTTCTTCTGTGCTGGATGCTTTCTGCTTTCAAACATCAGGCTCCAAGTTCTTCAGCTTTGGAACTCAGACAGGCCTCCTTGGTCCTCAGCTTGCAGATGACCTATTGTGGTACCTTGAGATCATGTGAGTTAATACTCCTTAATAATCTTTCCTTTTTATATACATCTGTCCCTATTAGTTCTGTCCCTTTGGAGAACCCTGACTCATACATAGCATAAGGATGAACTAGAAGATCACAGACAGGCAGACACACACACACACACACACACACACACACACACGAAAGGAGAGTTCAAGAATAGATCCACAGGGAGATGTTCTGTTGAGTTCCTACAAAAACACCAAGATAATTTAATGAACAAAGGGACAACTTTTTATCAAAACACACATGGAAAAAAGTGGGCTTATACCCCTTACCTCAAACTACACAATAATTCGCTTGACATGAAGCATGAACCTGAGAGTAAAAGAGAAATTTATAAAACTTCTAGAGAATAAAATGGAGGAAAAAAAACAAAGGAAGATGTCCTTCATTACTATGCATTAGACTAAACCTGGTTAGATAGGGCACAAAAGTAATTGGTTTATTGAACTTAATTAGGTTTGAACACTTCTGTGCATCAAAAACGTTTTAAAAAGACAACAACCAGTGATTACACACATAAATTTACATTAGAAGTAAATATAATCACAATCCATGTATATGCTGTTCACCTGAGATAATATGAAATAAAATTTCTTTATTGGAACAAAATGATGTAATAAATTGAGAGAAATACTACCCAAAAACCAGTTGATGTCTATATTACTTTTATGTAAAGTAGACTTTCAGACATAAAATCAGAAATCTTAAAATTCTGATTCTTAAATTTTTTTAATTAAGAAATTAATAAATCCTTTTTCATAGTGGGGTGTATTTGTTTCTTCATGCAAAACTATATTTGAGTTTTATTGTTAATCTGTAAAAGGAAAGAGCAAATAGAATTAGAAATATATAATATAGATAATTTTTAGATAAGAAGGAAACAAAAGATAAATACACCTTTTAAATGTTCAAACTATCTCAATTTTTTAAAATTTATTTTATTTTATTTTAAATTTTGGGATATATGTGTAGAACATGCAGGTTTGTTACATAAGTATACATGTGCCATGGTGGTTTGCTGTACCTATCACCCCATTATCTAAGTTTTAAAGCCCTGTATGCATTAGGTATTTGTCCTAATGTTCTCCCTCCCCTTGCCACCGACCCCCTAACAGGCTGCAGTGTGTGATGTTCCCCTCCCTGTGTCCATGTGTTCTCATTGTTCAACTCTCACTTATGAATGAGAACATTCGGTGTTTGATTTTCTGTTACTCTGTTGGTATGCTGAAGATGATGGTTTCCAGCTTCATCCATGTCCCTGCAAAGGACATGAACTCACTCTTTTTATGGCTGCACAGTATTCCATGGTGTACATGTGTCACATTTTCTTTTTCCAGTCTACAATTGATATGCATTTGGGTTGGTTCCAAGCCTCTGCTATTGAAAATACTGCTGCAGTAAACATATATGCGCATGTGTCTTTGTAGTAGAATGATTTAAAATCCTGTGGGTATATACCCAGTAATGGCATTACTGGGTCAAATTTTATTTCTTGTTCTAGATCCTTGAGGAATCACCACACTGTCTTCCACAATGGTTGAACTAATTTACACTCCCACCAACAGTGTAAAAGCATTCCTATTTCTCCACATCCTCAGGAGCATCTGTTATTTCCAGACTTTAATAATCGCCATTCT